>JAHDVE020011796.1:0-107576 GCA_022606495.2 Halesus radiatus
CAGCGGGAAGGCGTTCAGTTGACCGCCTCAGGCAAAGTTCGGGAAAGCAATTCCAGAGGCTGAAGACGGAGGTCGCTGAAGAGTAGCCCATGACAGGAAAGCCAGGAGGCGCCTTATCGAAGTGTTGGATCCCTCATCTGAATACAATAAGGGAAAGAAGCTGTGTGGATGTTGTTTCAATAATTAATTGCTTATTATTCGTTGCATTTCCCAAGATTGTTTTATATTATAATTACTTAGCGGATTTCAACACGAATCTAAAAATATAATAATTACACAAGTTACGATAGATGCATATTAGGGTTGTCACAAATTTCCAGGTGACAGGCAATTCTTCCAGGTTCGGAGCTTACAAAATTTCCGGGTCACTTGAATTGAATTTAATATGCTGGAACAAATACAGACAAAAAAACTCCTCAGTTATATCTGGACCGAGATTCACGCACCATGTAGATTTACTTGAAGCAACAAATAGAATTCGCATAGAAACCAGACGTTATGCAAATGTTGCAATAATTAGTTTAAATATAGTGCATAACTTTTTTGATAGTCTATTCCTCTTGCAGTGTGATGGCTTCAGCCGTAGTCGTCGCCACGACTTATTCAAGATACTACACGGCACAACAGATGTTCTAGCACGGCATTTTGGGCAACGGAATTTTAGGTACTTTGCGATAAGAATTTACAACATTCTTCCGGTTAGCATAAAAAATCTGATTCACAAAAAATATTCAAAAACAATGTAAAAAAATTGATTAAAAGTAATGATGGGGCATTTACCGGAGCACTCACCCAAATTCGAAATCATTGATTCAACGATTTACGAAGCATATCTTAATATAAGTATATATTCATAGGTATTTTAAATTCATAAAATAATTTGCAAAATTACTGCCTCAACGCAGGCTAGCCTAGTGAGGCGGGTTATGTGAAACTTCAACTATAACTGTTATTATATTATTTTCTATTTTACTTTATAAACCACTGTACACTTACATTATTATATTATACATGTATTTTAGTTATAGTAAAATTTAATTACAATAAGAATATTATTTTTATTTTTATTATTATTATTATTATTATTATTATTATGACATGACAAGAGGAATGGTGATATTGAATGAAATTTCTAAAACGGTAGATATATTTAACACAATTATAATAAACTTAAACAAAATTCTATAACTATATTTCAAATTGTTGAAAATAGTAAAATAAGAAATCTTGTATTGTAAATGGACAAGTAATCTATTGTACAATAAAAAAATAAGATTACAGTATTCAGTGACGCAGCCAGTGCTGCAGCGGTGGCCAATACATAGCACTTTGCTACCCTATCTGCCATATTGCAGGCAAATCTATGAAACCAGCCACTTTCCCCTGACACACAACAATATGGTTGGTATTAGGTATCTGCCGCAACAACACTGTATATATAGAATATATATTACAGGAAAAAATCAAAAAGAATTTTGTTGGAAATCCTAGGATCGAGGAGGAAACTTCAATGCAATCTGCAGACTGAATTCTTGTTTACAGAAGTAAAGATTGACGGAGTCATTGATGGAGTCATCACCTCAAATAAAATAAAATATTGTTGATGTTCCTGGTCCTTTTAATGATTGAATTTTCGCATATTAATTAATGCAGAAGTAATTTTCCTTGGTAATGTTATGGTCGGCTTTACGATATTTCGCGCCCTGCGCAGTAAGAACTGATTGCCCCCCCCCGCGCTCATTTAATAAAAATCAATTTAATATTTCTTACCCCCTGACAAAATGTATGTATCAAATCAACATGTTTAAAGTTCCCATCATTTATCATATTTTAACTTTATTTTGCATGATAAAAAAAATAAAACCCATGAGCATTTCTTTAAAACAGTTCCTAAATCCAGTGACCGAATAGTGACCGGGAAATTTAATAAGAATAGGAATATTGATTATCTCCAACTGTTCCATTTGAACGCTGGGATCCAAATTCCAGACTCCTGATTGGCTGCGCAACGCGGCGTATAGGGTCTAAAGCACACGAAAATGATACGCAAAAAAACACTCTCTATGCTCGAACAACTATTATGCAGTTTGTAAAAAAATTCGTGGCAAAAACTTTTTCCATACATTTTTTGACGATCGCTCAGTGCTCACTTCGGCGCCCCTTCGGAGATTGCGCCTATATTTTTTTCATACTGTTAACGAATGGCAGATCCGGCACTGAATATTGTGAATGTCAAACATTGGCTTTATTTGAAATTGTTGGTTGTTATTGGATAAAATAAATACATTTTTGACCTACAGGTGATATTGCAACAGATTAATACTAACAGATTGTCGATAGAAATATTATACAATTGCTTAGAAAATGCATAACCTGAATATAGAATTAAAAACAATGTAATGTATAGGTTTTGCTAGATGGTCGTCAAAGTTATAGCTTTATTTTTCATGATAAGTTTGTCGAAAAATCTTTGGATATACTTACGCCTGCCGAACTTGCACTGAACGGCCAATCTGTAAAGGCCGATTTGTGCGAGTTCGGCCAACTATGTTGAAGGTTGGACCAACTAGTTCGCCACCGAGACGATCTCGGGCGTACTAGCCGAACTCGAGATAACGTTGGCCCAACGCGTACGAACTTCCCCTCTACACAATCGCCCAAAGTCTAGTCATGGCATTACAGTTTTAGGGTTTTTCACGTTTTTCACTTATCACCGATTTTTTTTTTAAATGTTAACAAAACGTGACTTTTTGGCCAGGGGGGGGAGGGAGGGGTGATTCAGAACCCAAAGCATCCCCCTTGGATGCGCCAATGGGTGAACTAATGTGTGGAAAAGGATTGGAGCAGGATGACAGTTGATCCCTCGACAGTTGGCTCCCTGACAGTTGGCCCCTCGATAGTTGATCCCCCCGACAGTTGATCCCCCTGACACTTGATCCCTCGGACAGTTGATCCCCTAAATGATTATTTCTTCTGTATGTCCTCATTTGTAAAGTAAGTATGCAAAGAGGATATACAACCGTATAACAAAATTCGATATCTTATATCGGCAGGCGTCTTGAGTGGAAATTCGCTATTCAAAATATTTTTACTAACAACAATGCAGAGTCTTCAAAGGAGTATGCAGTGAGAATATACGACCGAATAACAAAATACGACATACTTATATATGCAGCCGGCTTAAGGAAAATACCCTATAGGTTCCTACTTGCTGACTCCGCATTTATGTTAGAAAAAATATTTTGTAGAACGGATTTCCACTCTATACGCCTGCAGGTATAAGTACTCGAGGGGAAGAGGGAGGTGGGGAAACTCGTATATCGACACGGTCGCATATCCTCTCTGCATACTTTTCAAATGAGGACGTACAGCAGAAATAATCCATTAGGGGATCAACTGTCGGGGGGCCAACGGTCGGGGGGCCTACTATCGGGGAATCAACTGTCATGGAACCATATATAACTAACCTGACCACGTGTCCCGTTTTTCAGTACTCTGTTTCGTTGTCCCCGAGAGCGTCATGACGCCAAAATGTCCCCTTTTCAGCTTTACTCCATAGGTTTTACATACTCCTTTTTTATATTCACGCGGTCCGATTAGAAACTATGAAGGAATTTTATAACGAAGCTGACACCGAATATCATTAAAAAAAAACAGGTGGTTTGCGCTTGTCTCTGCCATCAGAGGCGTGCATTCCGTACAAGTATATAAGCACTGCCTACCCAAACCGGACTCACATTAAAATACAAATAAATATAATTTATATATCGTATTGTAAAATTTTTGAGTACAGTTCCAGCGAACATTTCTCCCTCTTCCTGTGTCAACTGTGGTTAGAGGTGCATAAATGTGTAGATAATCTTCTCTACCCAGTGAGCGGGCTGCCTATTGCTATTGTAGTGCCTTTATTTATTTTTATTTCAAAGAATTGTAAACTTTGTTTTATGTGCCAACGGCACATAAGATGGAATTTGGGCGAAGATGGAGGAGGTCGGTGCTGGGGGTCCAGGGGCCGAGGTTGGATATAGAGGGATTCGTGTTCGATTGTAATTTGGAGTAAAATGTTTTGGCCAAATCTATTATATGTTTTCGGAGTGGAGGGATTTATTAATCTGTAAAATGATTGTATTCATTTCTAAAATTATAGCAAGAAATTAATCTAAACTTTTAGAAATACTATAAATTCAAGAAATATTCAAGAAATAATATATACATATATATATATTTTTTTTATAAAGTATGACAAATATTACAAATACGCAGATTACGAAAACCTGAAAAAAATCGAAAATCCCCTACTTCCATCACAGTAAGCGGAATATATTGCTTGAGTCGTGATGGAGGACTTAGCCAGCCGAGGAATTGAACTCACGGCGCCTAGGCGAGACCCAGACGCGATTCCAACCCAGCCAATATTTTTTTTGGTGGAATGGTTTTTTTTAACCCATGTTCTAATGATCCTCTAAGAGCTGCTGGGGTCGAAAATACTGAATGAAAGTAGCAAACTGATCATGCAGAAAAACAAAAAAAAGTCCTAAGATTAGAAAGAGCAATGGAACTCCCTCCTGACATAGATGATATATATACCATATATTTAGTTTTAATTGTACCAGTCTGAAGATGCTCGTGATAGCGTGAAACCGGACCGTTCGAAAATAAACAAGTGGGAGTTAGTTACAAAGGTTTTTTTTAAATTAATAAATTCATATTGTGATAGTATTAGTTTTTTTTAAATTTAATTTCTGCACTTTCTTGACGGACTGCATGCATTACGATAACAATTGTAAATGTTTTGCGGTCATTTGCATTTTCTATACCTTAGGCCAATTATTGCGGTTTCCTATTTCCTACGATTGCATACAACCACACATTTTATAAAACGTTTTTTTGACCCCTGGGAAGTGGTAAAACATAAACGTTTAAGGGGAACGGCTGCGGTGCCTGTTTCATACAAAATTGAATTTTGGATTGGAGGCCAAAATACCCATCCAAACTGAATGATCTATTTTTTGTTTAAATTAAAGGTTTAAATATCTAATACGGATGAGTAGCATTTTATTTATTTTTGTTTTACCTTATGAAATCTCGGCCATTAAAGGAATTGATTTTTCGCCATTTTAGAGGCATCTTTAACAATTATTTAGGGGCTAACGGTGATTTAAAAAAATAGTTTTAACCCATCTGTTTTGAAAATATAATGAAACATAAAATTAATTTTATTTTTAATATATTATAATAAACATTATGGTGGACTTTAAAGTAAATTAAAAACGACCAATTTACGGTGGAACACAAATTTGCCATACGGAATTTAAAATATCGACCCGAAAAAACTTTTTTCTTTTAAATGTTTTATTTTTATATTTTTATTTATGTAATCATACTTACATGGCAAATGAGATATGTTTTTTAAAAAGTACGATAAACCCGTAAATAATTTTCTAAGCTGCCTCTAAAATTATGAAAATAGTTTTTTTTTTCATGGCACGTACTTAAAAAATTAAAACAAAAATAAATAAAATACTTCTCATCCGTACTAGATATTTACTAAACCTTTAATTAAAAAAAAAAAAAAAACAGATCATCCCGTTTGGATGGGTATTTTGGCCTCCAATCCAAAATTCAGTTTTGTATGAAACAGGCACCGCAGCCGTTCCCCTTAACGGATTTCTACACTGGCAACCAAATTCTTGAAAAATAATGATTTAGATTTAAAATGGAAATATTTTTGTTTGAACACCACTTTATTGAATACATAAACCAACCAGTTTCGGTTCTACCTGAACCTTTTCCAGGTTTGAATAAATACATACGCAACACCACTTTATTGAATACATAAACCAACCAGTTCCGGTTCTACTTGAACCTTTTCCAGGTTTGAATAAATACATACGCAATTAAAACAGAATGACAAAACTTGAGGTAAACATAGAATGAACACATCAACTTTGGTGGGGATTAGGTAAGATAGAGGGGGTAGGAGTGGGTGTAGGACAGCGGAAGGGGGACATGTTTAAAATGAGGCTACCTAGAAACCGGTTGGTTTATGCATCCAATATTTTAATATTTTTATCTCTTTAATTTATTTTCGCATTAATAACCACATTTATAATACTGTTGATATAAATTTTAATAATAATAACTATTATTTTTATGCCTTGCTATTTTCCTGATTTTATTTATAATTATAATAAAAATAATTTCTTTTTTTAAATTTCCAATTAAAATTTTAGTGAAGATGTTTTTCTTAAGGACCTTATTCTACAAAATAACGAATTAAACGATGCCCCAAAAGATTCTATAAGAGTTACTAAAATTCTTAAAAATAGAAAAAGTGACCAACTAAGAAATGTGATAATAGAAACAGGTCCAATCCGAAAGATATTTCTCGAAAAACAAAGGATCAATATAGGATTTGTTCGAGCGCATGTTGAAAATTGCAATCCATCGATGGATTATAAAATGTATTTAATTAAAATTTAAAATTTATTTTATGTCATTTTAAATCTTGCTGGATAATGATTATGTCATTAAAAACGACAAAGTTTAAAAACATTAAATTAATTAAATTGAATAATAATTTTTTCAAAAGATTGGTATTCACTTTGTGGTGTCATTATTAATAAATTAATTAAAAAATACTTTGTAATCATCACTATATTAAAATAATTTCTTTTTAAATTTTCTAATATAAATTTGTTATTCAATGTATTATAATATTTTTTTATTAACATTTTTGTTTAATTACTACTTAAATCAATTTTTGTTTATGTTCATAATTTGTCTACTCTTACATTATTGTTTTCTATTTTTAACTTTATTTGTCTATACTTGACATAAATATTTTTTAGTGTTCTGTATATTACTGATGAGGAAAGCTTCGCTTTCGAAACATGTTGATACGTATATATTAATAAAGTCGTGATTACAAAGTAATTTTTAATTCATTTATGAATTGAATAACTTTGCAGCCAATAATTCAGAGTTTCTTATCCAAATGTAGTATTACACATAGGTACATTTAGCTGGTCTATATGCTTTGCTCTGAGTTTTTTTTGGATACTTGGGTCGAAATATTTAAAGATTTCCGTTATTGTCGTCCTTATGGGACCTTTAAAATGGTATTTTTGATGCATTTCTGAGGTACATTTAGTTGTTTTATGTTATTTGATGCTGCTGAGCCTCATCTCATGTCAATATTCCATATTCAAAACGAGAGTGGTATATACTCTTTTTAGATCCTTAATTGACAGAATAAATTAAGAAGTTGAGTTTTATTAGCTTTTTTTGCGGTTCCATTAATGTACGAATCCCAGAGGAGTTTATTGTCAATTACGATCGCAAAAATGTTAATACTTTTAGTTTTTGTTATATGTGGGTAAGTCCATTGAGGAAAATTGTTTTGACAAGCATGTAATTTGAGTGTGTGCTCATTCATTGGATGGCCTCTTTTGTTTATGGATTGTGTTAGATCTTTAGTTTTACTCACATTTGGTGTTATCTAGTTTACTTTTAAACAGTTTTAAAGTACAGCCATGTCGTTGTTGTTATTTGGCAATTAATAAGCAATAGGGGGCAATTTACGTTGCTCGTTTACGGGCATCTTTATAAAATAATGAATTTTATCATATATTTGAAATGTAAAATGACATTTGTGTCAGTTTACATCTCGGGAATTTAACTAACATTCCGTAATTTTCCAAGAACAACGAACTGATAAAAATAACTATTTATTGAAAAAAGTTCCACCGTCTTCTCCCACCAAGACGGAAAAAACCAGTCAATTAACAATTTTATTCAAAGCAGGTATAAAAATAGATTATTGTGCTTGTTATCATTAATAAACTCAGGGTTCACACATCTCCGGGACAGACATTCTTTCAGGTTCGGAAATTACAAAAATTCCAGGCGATGAAAAAAAATCATTATTGTTAGTATTATTGTAGATAGATATACACATGAAACATGAAACATGAAACATGAAACATGAAACATGAAACATGAAACATGAAACATGAAACATGAAACATGAAACATGAAACATGAAACATGAAACATGAAACATGAAACATGAAACATGAAACATGAAACATGAAACATGATGAAACGTGAATCATAAAACGGAAAAAAAGGTAATGGTCGTATCTGGGACTCGAACCCAGTACCTCTCGGTCTATTCGGGATCAGCTGAGCTACATACGTACATCTTCTTCCCCCTATCCTACTCGGGACGGCGACCCATTGCATCGACAAGGCGCCTCCAAGCGTCCCTGTCCTGTGCTACGTAGACGGCATCCGTCCATATCAACCACCGTCTAAGAAACCCCAAAAAAACCATATTTTTTTTCAAAGAACCAACTTAACCTTCTCCCAACCTCTTGTGCGAATGTATTGACTATACAACATCCACTGTAGTGGCGGGATTCCGGACATATTTGACGATAGTCCCCATAACCTTACAGATTTATGAACTATTATTTTCTCTTATTATTTTTTGTTGTTTGTAAATTCAAATTATTATTTTTTTTGACTTAATTAACCGTTATTGGAAGGTTTATATTTATTATTTTCTTTTTTCTTCATCTTGTAATTATTATTGTCAATTCAATCACTTATAATTTGTGGCTGTTATCTTTCTATATGACTGCAATGTTCTACTGGTCCCGGATGAGTATTTAAAAGAATCATATGTCGTTACAGTCACAGTGACGACTCATAGAGTAGCTTTTGTTTGTGCAAAATCAATTTATGTAACTGATGTTGCACGAGCAAAAGTTACCCTATTCCAGTCTGTCACCGTCACTGAAATTGTATAGGCTATGTAACTGATTTTGCACGAACAAAAGATAGTATGTTACAGTATATGGTCACCTTGTCTAAAATGGTTTAGAATATATGAATTGAGATTATATATATATATACGTATATCTATATATTTTTTTAAATGTGAATACCGCACAAGAGTCCCAACTGCTGTGAGACTAAGGCATCCCCAATTGGGGAATGTTGTGAGCCTGATGGTAGTGGGAAGGGGAAGAAAAAGGAGAAGGAGAGGGGAAGAGAAAGGTGGGGAAATACCTTCTATTCAGATCTGGTCATCAAACACGGCTAAAACCTATTTCAAGCAACGTTTCAATTGGTGGTCTTTCACCAGGGCGATACTGAGAGTATATTCCACTCTGCATCGTGCGCAAATATACCATATATTATTTTTAATTAATTAATTGTGAAACAACACAAATTAATTAAATAAAATTTAATTAATTTGTGTTGTAAATAAAATTTTATTAATTTGTGTTGTTTCACCTGGATTTGAACCCGCGACCTTTGGATTCGTAGTCGAGAGCCTTACCCCTCGACCATGGAGGCCATCATATATATTCAGTAATTGGCGATAATTGGCAAGTAATAAAGAATTTATTTGGATATTTGATGTTGCTGAGGTAACCTTAATCAACAGGCTACAGCTTAGCCATTTTTAGCGAAAACTTGCACGAAGGGCATTGTTTGTGGTACTTTTTTTAAAATATCAAATGTTTCGCTGTTTTTTCCACTGCTTACCCTGATACAAACTGCACGCCACTGGCAATGGGGAAACGACTCAAGAAGAATAATTAAAATGCTGCAATTTTTGGCAACCCTGTTCATAGAATCAGGTTTGAGGATTTTTTTGTCGATTATTACTAAACAGTTTTCTATAAAATAATCCTTAAAAAGACGCTTCATGAATTACATAAGAAAAATTCTGAAGTGGGTAGACGTTTTGAACCATTCACAAGGTAAGATTTTTGTTCGTAATATAAATTACTTATTTACGTCATTTTCATAAAACACAAAATATTATTGCGACCAACCAAATTAAAAAATGCATTTTCCTTATGTGAGACATTTTCAAAATTGAATCTGGCAACTTTTAATCTAGAAATTTAATAAAATACAACTAAAAGCTTCCATAATTATGGCAATACCGATTTCAGAACATACATTATTTTAGGTTAAAATGTAAGGTTATATTTAACTTCCATATGACAGGTTGACTGGACAGGAAAAATAACTTGCCAGCACTAAAAAATAGCATTAAACATCACTTTGCAGGTTGCTAACTCAAGCAACACCACAAATGATATGTCTGTAAGTTCAAGGTAGTTAGGAAAGTGAAAGTAACCAAAATCATCAAACTGTAATCTTTAAATAAAATTAAATACTTCCAAAAATGTCAATGACAATTAATAGGTTTGAAGCAGTTTGAAAACAAGTAACAGCATATTTTTATGTTTTTCCTAAAATTTCATTACGCACTTCATACAGAATTTAAAAGATTACAAAATTGTGATTTGTGAGTTTTTGGTCGATTAAAATACTCGTTAATTGAATTAATAGTAAATTTACATTTTAAATTGTTTTCACATCTGAAAACAAGGTTAATTTTATTATTTATGGGTGTGTTCAGATGAAAGAAAAAATAATTTGAAAAATCTTAATCACAATCATTGACTCTGTGCAGAAACGGGAGGTCGGTATTTGATAGATTCCCCTGTCTTAACAAACGGATTACAATATTTAGAGTGCAGGCGTTAGGTGGGAATGCTGTCCTTGTTCTACCGGTATGTCAATGTAAGGCGCTCTGAGTAACTAGTCTCATTAATCCCGTCGGCACAGTGCATGGCAGGAAATCATTTGTACACAGATAATATTTGTCACATGAGGATGGTTCGTTTCTACGACTCGTTCTTGAGTTCAACAGCCTGGCTGTGGAATGATATACCGACCTCTGAGTTTCCTCCCTCCCACAATAAGGGTCTCCTCACACCTCCAAGATAACCTGAGGGAAATTATTTCGTCAGAGCCTCCTGTGTTGAGTTTTTTTTTTTAAATTTTCGATGTTAATTCGTTTGATCAATATGATATGATCAATTCCATCAGAAATAAGGAAAATTGAGCATAATTCGAGCACACGGGCGCGCCCACAAAGAGAATGCCTTAGATTTATTTAATGATATTCGTAAATCGGTAAAGTGTTTTTTTTTTGCACTTGCACTGAGTAGTAAGTACTATTACAAAAGAAAGTAGAATTTTTGAAGGCCATGGCAATAGTTTGCAAATTTCAGAAATTTAAGCCAGGCGCGGAGGGGTGACTTTTGTCATGGCAACAGTTTCGTCACTTTCAAAATTCATTGCCTGAAAGAAAGGTTGGCGGGTGACAGTTCCTCACTGTAACGCGCTCAATTCCGTAGGCAGTAACAGTAACTTAACCGTCGTAGTGACAAAAAATTGCAAGCCTGGCCTTAATTATATAAAAAAAAATAATTTAAAAAAATATATTTGTTTAATCTTGTTCTGCTTTCTTGGGTGAAATAAATTCTAATTTACCGTAATATTTTACCCGTCATAAATGACGGGTTTCAACTAATACCATAAAAATAATAATACTTGGATGACTTGTATAGCACCGTTTTTGTGAAAAATCACCTGTGGGCACTGTACAAATACTACTTGCTAGGGTTTATCTTATTATGTACAAACAGATACAGAAAAATAGTTACCTGGCAGGTCACTCCAGATTAAAACGTTAAATTACAAAGTTTTCGCTAGCGATAACGTAATGATTGATAATTTTTTCAGTTTTTTTTTTACGAGTATTAAAAATGTATTCAAAACACAAATATGCATTAGAAAAATGCTGATAAAAAAAAGGATATTAGCCCGACCGAGTCTTTGAACTGAGGATCTTTAGGTATCTAGGCATATGCTGTCCACCAACCTGTTATATTTTTCACCAGTAACATTTTATAAATAATACGAGACTTATTATTTTGACATTGTTAATTTCAGGAAATACGGGATCAACATGAATTCGTCAATTATTGCTGCCATATTTATCTTCCTCACGATTGGCGTCAATGTCGTTGCAAGCGAGGTAAACTACAAAAACAATTGTTTTTCCGAAGGCGCCGATGATTCGTGCAAATCCAAAACAATCGAAATCGGCGGCAAACTTTACGGTTGTGATGACGTCCTTAATTTCAAAAACAGAATACAAACTATCTCATTTGAAATCAATAACAAAAACGAAGGAGACATAAAGGTGTTATCAGGTGAAACGTTTTACACCATCAGCAGCGGATTCAAAGTAACTAAAGAAACCAAAGCAACAGACAAAGATACAATCGTAAAATGTTCCTATATAAGTGACGAAGCGGGTAATGCTTACAAGATTGAAGATTCTACTGCATACGCAATAGGCAAAAAGGGAATCGAAAGAGTTATCGAAATTCCTGACAATGAAGGTGGGCACAAACGACTCGCTGTAGATCTAGCCCTCGACGCAGAGATGAATCAACTGATCGTATCAACGAACCAAGAACTATTTGCATTCAACCTCAACCAGCTGAAGAAGAACGGAAAACTGACAGCAAAGTTGATCACCCCAAGGAGTTTAAAAGTATCCGGATATGCTATTTTTGAAGGACTGGAAAGTTTGCTACTGGGACTCGATGTGAATGGAATCTTCAAACTAGTCCAAATTTCGACTGTGCCCAAAAACCATTCCTGCGCCAAGTAGAACTTACATACACATTTTTAAATGGCTTTATAAAAAAATTAAAAATACATACTTTTTATTTAATTTACACCACTGTTGTTTATACCAATTCCGACCAGGTTTCGCCACTACCGTAGTGAACTTATATTACTACTAATTATAAAAATGCATAATATGGATCACAATGGTTCACATACCTTTTGTTGAAAACACTTTTAGCTAGGCTTCAAGTCATTTGTTCTATGGAAGCACAATAATTAATTTTGTTATATTACAATAGATGTCAGCGCTATGTTCGTAGTTGATATTATATACATAATGCCCGAGGGGGCATGGGAATGTACACAAAGACTTGTTTGTTTAAACTATAACAACCCAGCCCAAAATTTGCTACCCCTACCCCTACCCCTACCCTATCCTACCCCTACCCTAACCCTACACCTACCGTTATCCCTACCCTAACCCTATCGATACCCTAAACCCTACCACTACCCCTATCATTACCCCCGCCAATACCTCTACCCCTACCCCTATTATTAGTAAATTTCCTCTTATTTTGAACGTCCAGTGTGTAAAATTTAAGTACCAACATTCTGCTTTAAGGGATGGGAAATGGGGAAGTTCGAGTCTCATATAGATAGTGAGCTTCCGCTTGTTTTGAAAGTCAAGTGTGCAAAATTTCATCAAGCTCGGAATAATTACGTAGATTTTTATACAAAACAAACAAACACCACCCCCCTGAGACTCTCTTCTTTATATAATTGAAGGAGAAGAAGAAGATAGCTTAGCATTTTTCTCTATTTTCCAATTAAAAACCGCTAGCAAATGAACAAGTTTCCTTTTTTGTCTATCGGGGAGGGAATATGTGTGATGATAGATTAAGTATTATTAATAAATTCAAAATATAACAATAAAGTCACTCGTCATCATTGAAAAATACCTTTCCTGAGAAACACTTCCAAATCCTAAACATTTGGAAATTGGAAGGCCAATTTCACAACACCACTATTACAAACAGGCGGAGGTAGACAAAACAAAGAACGGAGCACTAGAGGATGTAGTATGAAAAGAAATGGAGAGGCATTGATTTGAATCAGTTGGGAACATCTTTAATAAAGTACTTCTTTGTTGTCAAATTTCAAACATAGACTTTTATAAAAAGTCAATAGATGTCTCATATTAACAAAAAATGTGATATTAATCCGAAGACACTGTCTAGTTTGCATTTGTGTTCCTACTAGGATCACTTATCTTTGTAATGATTACAAAGATAGCTGCCAATAATATGGGATAAAGAAATGGAGAATAGTATTGAAAAATCTTGAATTTGAGATACGATATCGATGAAGATGGCAAAATCTCATTAGCTAAGTTGGTTAAGCGGTTGCCCCGGATAGGCAGAGGTGCTGGGTTCGAGTCCCAGATGCGACTGAAATCTTTTTATTTTCTGTCATTTTTTCCGTTTTCATACTTTATTTAGGTTATGTTAATATTATTTTCTACAATGATTAAAAGCTTACAGTCTAAGAACTGTTGTCATTGGAAACCTTACACATTTTTCTAACTACCCGTTCAGAATTTATAAATAAATCGTTCGTAGTATTTCTTGAGTTAGCAGACTATAAGGTGTATTTTTTTAAGTGCCCCCTCTTAAGAACTGCTAATGTCACCTTCAATTATTTTCCATCTATATTTTTGTCTACTATAATGTATTACAACGAGATTTTTAAGCTTTAAAAGGTTATTGCAATATAAAATTAATCGTACATAATTGATAATTAACTTGCTATGTCGATTATTTTATTTAAAACGATGCGGTTTTATTTACCATTTACAATAATAGATTTAATTCATAAAACATACTCGTATAACTATTCATTTACATATTTTGCCGCCTTGTTTGAATGTGTTAAATGACATTAGTATTCATTTGATGCATCAGATTTTATTTTTATGGTCTTAGTTGCTGCACCGTAAAAAATAGTATTTACTACCTCAATTGGGGATGTTTTAAGGGGGACGGAAATTAGAATGGAGAGGAGATTAAAAAGAGGAAGGTTAGTGTTTAATCTGTTAACTGGGGGATTGCCTTCAAATTCAAAATTAAGTTTTGTATGTAACAGGCCGCGCAGCCGTTCCTCTTAAATTCATGTCGATGCATGTACCGATGACTCACACATTCGTAAAACGTAAAACTAAGTCCCGCCCGTCCAAGGGTACAACATATTTTTCGAAAAAGTTTTGATACGTACTACCCGTACTCGATACTGTTTATATTGGACGTATAATTACGTCACGCTCGGTTAACAGGTTAATATTGGAAAGGCTTGGATAGGATTTCTGGTTCCCATTTCTTTCTTTCCTTTATAACGAATATCATCTTACTGAAGAAGGATTTATCAAGAAAAGAAGAAGGGAGCAATACGTCTTATCGCTTGTGTATTTATTTTGCAACGAATTATTTATTTATTTATTATATTATATACGCCCTATATGAGATTTTTACATATTTTGTTAATTACAATAGTCACACAGGTGCAAAACACATCACAGTAGGGTATATTGATAAAATAGATAGCCTTCATGAAATACAACAACTAAATATTTAATTTGTCTCACGAACAAATACAGGAATAACATATCCTTATCATCCGCACTTTCGTCGCTATCACGAACGGATCGTCCAGTATCATGTCAATACATTCTCGTTTTCCGCATCGCCGCAATTATCGATATTTGACGGCCTCCATGGTCGAAGGATGAGGCTCTCGACTTCAAATCCGAAGGTCGCGGGTTCAAATCTCGGCGTGCGCAAGTAAATTTTATTTAATTAATTTGTGCTATTTCACACTTAATTCCATTAAAAATATTATATACTATGTTTGCGCACGTTCCAGAGTGGAAGATACTCTCAGTATCGCCCTGGTGAAAGACCACCATTCAGAATTGAAGCGTTGCTTGAAATGGCTTTTAGCCGTGTTTGGTGACTAGATCTGATTAGTCAGGTATTTCCCCACCTTCCTATAACCGTTCAGCCTCACAACATTCCCCAATTGGGGATGCCACAGTCTCACTGGCTCCAGATGGTTGGGAGCAGTTGGGACTCTTGTGCGGTATTCATATGAAAAAAAGACACTAATCTCATATAGAGTTTTATTTAAACTCAGGGCTAAACCAAAAACAGGGCTTCAAACTGGGATTTGCACAACAAAGCATTGTCCAAGCCGATGATTACAAGGTAGGATCCCACACTCCTTTTGGTCCACCCTGAAAACACAGTACATATATAATTAATTTACAGTTCACTTGGACGTGTGTCCATACAGTTAGGAAGTGTCTGGCTTTTAAATAAACAAAATTATACCACACATACCCGCTTAATATCCAAATCTCAACTCGGGACGAACGTTCTCAATTTGGGAGGCGGGTATGGTTACTTATCAGGGGTGTCCCGGTTCATGGGATGAGTTTTGTTCGGGCCTTGGCGGCGGATGCGTTTGTCTACTAACTGGTTGGTAGGTCGATTGAGGGAAATTCCCTTACCTCTCCAGCTACTCTCGACTCTCTCGACCCATTGCCTGCATCGAAATTGGAGGAATGGATTAATATGTCCGCTACTTATGGAGTCACTGACTCAGATGTTTAATCACTCTCCATTCCCTTTTCCTTACCAGAACTTCATCTCCTTCCTATCCTTAAAAAGAGCCTCCATAGAGCATCCCCAAATTGTTTTTCTCGGAGCCTCCTGTGTGGGGTTGAAGTAAAAAGAGTAAGTATTTCTATGTAATAATAACAAACCAATTATTTATCATACCGTTTCACCGCAGTGGTAGGCAGAGAGGATGGATCGTCATAAAACTCGGTCATGGCGAACACTTTTTGGTTCATTCACATTCATACATCGTCTCAGACATACTCTTCTGTTCTTCTGACTCTTGACATGGCCCGACTCAAGTATTTAGTTCATTTGTGTCATGTCTTCCTTGGGTGTCTACGCCTTCTTCTTCCATTCACTTTCGCGTCATATATTCTTTTTACTCTCTTTTCTATCACGTATGCACATTACACGCACGTCAGCCTCGCATTCTTTGCGAAAATCAATATTTTCACACATGGTTTTATCACACATGCGCCTTGGGGATCTCACAGATTATAATAATGATTCCTTCAACCGAAACAGACAGCGACCACAGACAAACGCAATTATTATAACACATAGAAAAAATGTACAATGCCCTTGAGGTGATTTTCAACAAAAAAACGGCGCTATACGTGTAAGACTACGTGAAAATGTCTGCTACAACAATGCATACAGGCAGCTTCTGCAACTTCCAAGATACTGCAGTGCCTCTACGATGTTTACTCAAGGAAGGGTCCACACATATTCCCCGTCCTAATTCGCCACCGACTAGCCAGCTTCTAGGGCAGGACAAGGAAGTCAAGCAACGCCATTGTCGTGGTTGCATCCGAGTGGCTCAGCTCTCCACTCAATGAGCGATGGATGCAGATGATGCGGCTACCACCCTGAAAGACGATCCCTTAATTTAATGTAATTTATTTTAATTAAATTAAAAACAATTACTTTGTTTAAAACCACTGTATTTAATATGTAAATATCTACACGTTTCAGAAGCAAAGCTCCCCTCGTAAGGATAAACAATATACCTATATTGTTAACCTATAGGTATATTATAGTATATGTACAAATATAATATATAAGTAGATGTACAAATAGAATGAGACAAAACATAATTTCGAAAAAAATACAATGAAATAGAATGAAAATAGAAATCTAATATAATAACAGAGAGAAAGAGAGAGATGCGTACATTATGTACACATCTGTCATCTCATTGTTTTTTTGTTCTGTTATGTTTTGTATCATTCTATTTGTATATATAAACACAGAGTATGTGTTTTTTTTTATTAGTTTAATATTATACCCTGATGATGCTTGTATTAAGCGAAACCGGTCGGTATTAATAAAAATTAAATAAATTTCGTGGTTATACATAAAGTGATTATTTTATTTCATTAATATGTCAACCACAAAGTGACAGCTTTCTATTAATTTTTTTTTTTTCAATATTGCTTTTTCTATGACAAGCTTGAATATCCATGAAAATAGAATGGAGGTAACTCCATGTCCAAAACGCCGCGTAGCGTTATTATTTTATCGATTAAAAAAAAAAGTTATTAAAAAAAAGACGACAACTTTATTTCATCAAAAAATATGTAGGTACTACTTATATTGAAAAATAAACAAATTTCCTAAAAATGAAGCGATTTTCTCCAAACATAACGCGAATTCCGCCAAAAATATCGCCATGTTTGCCGAAAAATTACAATAATTACACAATAAATAACGCGAATTTTTCAGGTTTCTACACATTGTTAAGTCTTATGTAGGCACACGTATTAAGAAAAGTATATTTTAATAATATTTTTTTTTATGTCATGAGGCTGAAGAAGGCCGAGATAGGATAGATGAGGGTTGGGAAGAGTACCTGATTATTCAGATTTAGTCACCAAACATAGTTAAAACCGTTTCAAGCAACGCAAGGTTTCCCTCGCCGAGACGACTGGAAAAATTGATGATTCTAGAAAATCGCCCTCGTGAAAGATCATAAATTTAGAATGGAAACGTTGAAATTATAAAAAATGGCTTCAGCCTTATTTTGTTACCAGATTTGAATAGCCGTGTACTTTTCAACTTTCATCTATCTCATCTCCTTATTTTCCACGCTCATGTCAGCCTCACAACAGAGATCTCATAGTCCCCTGGCTTCGGATAGGTGGGTTTTTTACAAGATGCGTAGGAGCTTAAAAACATAAAGTTTTTAAATAAAACCTAGTCCACCTCAGGACAGGAACTCCTAGTGAGGAGGACTAAGGAAAATTGTCTTATTAGCTTTGTAAAAAAATATTAACCTTTATGAATACCGCACAATAGGCCCAACTGCTCCCAACCGTCTGGAGCCAGTGAGACTGGCATCCCCAATTGGGAAATGTTGTGAGGATGAAGATATTGGGGAGGGGAAGGAGAAGGGGAAAAGGAAGGTGAGGAAGATACCTGGCTATTCAGATCTGGTCACCAAACATGGTTAAAAGCCATTTCTAGCAAAGTTTAAATTCTGAATGGTGGTCTTTCGCCAGGGTGATACTGAGAGTATCTTCCACTCTGGAACGTGCGCAAATATACTACATATTATTTTTAAATTAATTAATTGTGAAACAGCACAAATTCATTAAATAAAATTTGCTTGCGCACGCCGGGGTTTGAAACCGCGACCTTCGGATTCGTAGTTGAGAGCCTCACCCCTCGATCATGGAGGCAGTCGGCAGGTTATGACTTTAGAGTAAAAAAATTAAGTTTACTGAGGGAAATATCCGAATGATCTATACTAAAATACCCACGTACATTAAAACATTAAACAAAAAAAAGGGAATTCCGTCACTACCTCATCTGCACTCCTCAATTTTCCTTAAAAACCGGTTCCAAAAGACCAAATCTGTTTTTATGATATCAAATTCGATTCCTGGCAGGGTCACTACATCATTAAAACAAATGTTTATAACGTAAAAAGTTTCCAATAGAATTATTTATAACAATAATTTAATCATTGAAGATAATACATATTAACAATTTTTAATTATTTTTATTGAGATTTAAAAACATCATTTTAATATTTAATCATTGTAGAAATTGTCGAGTCCCAGATGCAACTGAAATCTTATTATTTTCTCTCGTTTTTTCCGTTTTCATATTTCATTTAGGTTATATTAATATTATTTTCTACAATGAAATAAGAGGCAGAAAAATACCAAAATTTAAACAATAATAATATTTTTGGTAAAACATTAAAAAAAAATTGTGTGATCTAAAATTAATATGAAAATTTAATGTATCCAGTAATTGGCTCGTAATATGCACACAAATGAAGCGGTTATTTGGATATTTGATTTGGCAGGTAATCCCGACCAACATCGGCTAAAACCAGCAGATTAGCCATTCTTAGCAAAAACTTACCAAGTTTTATGATAAGTTTTTTTTTAAATATCAATTCATTAACATGTTGCCATACGAATTTAAAAACAATTGATCTATGACGAAATTCTCACTGATGTTAAAGTGTTGGCTTTTGGAAAGTGACCTTCTGTATTGAGGTTAACAAATATGTCTCCTTGATATCTTTGAAATGCTTTAAGTTATATCATATTAAGAGTGTATTTTTACTGTTCAAAACTAAAACATTAAAACGAAACTAATCAATACTTGTAACGCATTTAACACGTCCACGAGAACATCTCAGCACAGGTTCTCCTAGTGGGGTGGTCACACTCCATAAAACACTCCATTCACAGTATCACCTCTTCAAACCTACCTTACACTCCACATTATAAAACACCATACAAAGCACCTTTATTATACTTTAAAAAAACATTTTATGTAAAATGGTATTATATAATATATTGATATAAATAAATAAATAAACCGTAACAACTGTACTAATGCTTTTGTTTGATACTTATATTTTAATAATATTACTAGCTGATGTATACCCGGCCTTGCTCGTGTTTATATAAAGTTACGATATTGTGAATTCTTGCTTGGCATTAGGGTGCCATAATTGATTTGACAGCGAAAGAAACATTCATTAGAATATGTTATTTCGTTCCAAATGTTTATTTTTTCAAAATATATCTAAATCATAAAGTTCTTAAGTAGGTACTTACTCATGTTTCCATTTTGAAAATATTCTACCCAAAAAAACCTTCTTCTTTTGAATATGCAATCTGTGGCTAACCAGAGTGCTATATCTATGGGTTAACCTAAATAAAACATGGCGGGTTCAATGTTTTTCATACTAATTTTAAAACGTTATAGGAACAGTTTTACATATTGGATTTCATTCAAACTACTTTCTAAACCTTCCCGGCACTAATAAAAACAAACTGTGCTATTTTCAGCGAAATCGATCCAGTGATTTTCGAAAGCATCGAGGACAAACAAACTTACAAACTTACATTGATTTTTGCATATACAGATTTAATTACTATTATGTAATTGGAATCTGTTATCAATACAACAAAACTGTTCCAATGTTTTTATTAAGTTAAAAAAAAAACTAACTTGTGAAAAAAAAACTATCGCTTCTGGAGCTAATGAGACCTTGTTATATCATACCTCAATTCAAAAAATACTAATATCATCTATAGAGTAAAGCGTCATCTATACCAGCACTTTGATGAATCCTAAAATATTATGGATTAGATAATGTAGCGATAATGATTTGTATTATAATATTGTTTTACTTTACTGTTTATATCACTGTTAAACGTTTGAAAAAGATTGTTCATTACTTTATGGTTTAGAATCTCTATGTACTTGTAATTTTCAATAGCTCTTTATATTATGTTCTAAAATCCATGTAAAAGCCTAGATAGGCGTATAATCAAATAAATATTTTTTTTTTTTTTTTAAATCTCATATTTTTGGCTGGTATGGTATTATTACAAGATTCTGTCTGAATTTATTTGGAATCTAGATAGTGTCTCGAATATACTTATACAATTTTTATTTATATGCGTCATGTGCTGACTTTTATAAAAGTGAAAAATGAATATTCAATTTATTAGAAAAGCTTATTGAACATTATTAACCTCATGAGAATTTCGTGAGAAAAGAAGAATGAATTATGAAGTTAATATTAATTATAATATTGACAGACCATAGAAAAGTACAATGTCTAGATTTTAGGATATTGTCTATATTATGACTGTCTTTGCTGCACTGCATAAGAACTGATCTACCATAAGAGTGCAGCAACATAAATTAAAATGATTGAAACAAAGTATTACATTATATGAAAAGTATTAATAATTGAAAAAAGACAATTTTGCCATAAATACTTGAACCGGATTTTCGTCGACTGTCGGCAAAGAACTGAAAATATTTAAAAAAAAATTGCTCTGGTAAACAAACATTCAGAATCGAAGAGCCATTGCTTAAAAAAGGATTAGTCGTATTTAGTGACAAGATCTGAATTGCCAGGAACTTTCTGTTATATCTCTTCCTTTCTTCTTTACATCCTCACCCTTTTCGGATTTATAACGGTGCTTAAATTTGTTGAGGTATATAAATATTGTCTTTCCAAGAGTCGCTACACCGTAATGCTTACCGATGGCCATTTGAGTTACCAGCGTGCCTACTTCATTATATGCTTCTCTAGTTAATTAACTATATAACAATAATATTGATTACGTTAAAACAGATGAAATGTTACACCGTTGCTTTTTCCATCTTTTTAAGAACGACATGTCCAGTAATTTAGGAATTTGGCAGTTATCATTGGAGATTCATTCATACCCGGCCAGCGCTTGTAATCGATTGAAGCCCGTGTTATCTCTATGATGCCAATAGACCTCGAAAGCTATTCTATTATATTTGTATACCTCAATGCTCCAATTCGGGATTACTTTTTCTCTTCCAGGTATCGGGGCAAATGAGAATCTTACGTAGTAATGGCTAAATAAGTAATATACTGTTCGGCGAATATTTGTAAATCAGTATATTCAATCAGTACAGTTGTAATAACAATAATCGGTAAGGTTATGTTTAACCATCGATTCGATTTGACCGTTGTAATGTCCGCGGTCTGCGGGTCAAGTAGTTCTCCGCTTGGCCGACAGAGGTGTAGCGCCTCTGATGACGGATTGCGAACTAAACGTCTGCAACGGGAATGTTCAAATATGTAGTTAACAATCGACTCTTATTAGTAACTGACGTCCAAATGCATAGTCGTGTCTTAATAACCAAATATGCCTACCATTTCGACGGCTGGAGGCAACTATGTGACAACCTAAATTTGGCGCGAGGCGGGTTCACGCATTTCTCGTCATTCGTGTATTGACTGGCGGCGAGCGATCACTCGAATATTCTAAGGAACAATAATTATGCTTTCCTGGGCATTCAAACGTTATAAAAATAGAAGTGGTAAAGTGAATAATCAAAACCGCAGCGCCCTTGAGGTGATTTTTCACAAAAACGGCGCTATAAAAATCATCCGATTATTATTATTATTATTATCACATTAAATTCCACAGATTCTTCTTGTATTTAAATTATTCAATTATATTTAATACATTAATAGTTTTCGTGATTTTTGTAAACAACCCGAACATGTTTATTATTTACTGTTTAACTTATTGGCGGGTTGGGTTAGTTTGGAATATGTTATCACAGCTACAGGAAAAAAAGGAGAGTTGCCATAAATTCCGCACAATTGTAAAAATGTCTAGTTAGCAGATTTATTTTTTGAAGAGTAAATACTAATACTTTGCTGTACAATGCGAGTTGCCTGGAGACTGTCGGTATGCATTTATATGCAAATCAAATGACATTGACCCGCCTAAGCTCGCCCCTTGCCCGCCTTATTTTGTTTTCTTCCCCTTGCGTGTAAAGACATCTCTAGTAATTAATATGCTCTATGATTATTAGTCTATTATTTCAGTAGTACACGAGTATTGCTATTGTATTTCAATTAATTATTTCTCATTGTACTTGTAATTAGAGTTGTAAAACTTCAGGTATATTTGGATATTCATATATGTACCTATTTTAAAATTGCATCTACCTGCAATTTGTAACCAAATTATAATAACATCTAGATTCATTGTCATTGTTCCTGCATAAAACAGATGTACACTGTACATTTACGTTATAATGTATTTTACACATTATAAACAACAAAACAAACACTGCAGCAAATTCACTAATTTCCCATGTTCTTCAAACATTTAATAATCTTTGTCCTAACCTAAATCTTCACATATTTTTTCACTTCCTACGGTTATTTAAGAAAAATATTACTCGTAACATCAATGCGTAATCACAACTCTCCAGTACATAGACACACACGTACACACACACACATACACACAGACACATACACTTATACACTATTGTTCATATACCTTTTAATATATATCATGTATCATTCCCTAGCATTGTACTAACCCCGCCCGGTAAAATGTATATAACCATTTACTAGATATTACATAGAAACATGTCATTGGTACCGATCCTTGAAATAATTTTCTAAAACCTTGTACTTTGTACACCACCCATTTTATACATGTTACTAAAATAAAAATAAAATAATATTCACATTTATGTGAAAGCATTTGTTAAACGCATACATAAATAAATAAATATGTTTATATACGAGTATGTTTGATATATAAACTTTTATCGCACTTTCGACAACCCTGCCGACACTGAATGGGTTTTTAAATAAATAGTCCGTGGTGTTACGGAAATAATCAGTTGTTGAATTCACCCGGTGTTAAGTGTTGATACAGTGTTTTTAACAATACGTTTTATTAGGTAAGAAATTTTATTATAGTTAGATATTATTTTTTGCTTTCACTCATCAAGGGTGTTCTTGGCACTTAATTCACAGAACGGAGAATATTTAAGAGGGGGAAGGATGATTATTAATTAATTAGAAATATTGAGAAAATTAATATGCAAAACGATGAACACAATGTTTTTAAAAAGAAAAACATTAATTCGGAAACAAGACATTTTTTGACCGTCTTACGTATAGTCCAGTCAGAAGAGACGTAAAGGGGCCTTTGCAAAAGGTGGGGTAAAAGATTTTTAAATTTTATATTGTAAAGGATGGGATCCTTAAACATATCTAAGTTTTTGACCATGTGTGAGGGTCGAGTTAGCCTCCATCTTGGATTAAAGGTGTCAAAACTTGGTTTTTCTAAAATAATTTCTTAACGGTTAATCCCACAACAAATTTGTTAAATACAAACTAAATGAAGATAAAATTTCTCAGATTTAAAATTCATGTTTTTTTTGTAAGTGGTATTATAGTGATGAGTTTTTGTATAACGAGTTACAGCGCCGGAAAGGTTTTTTCAGAAACTTTTTCTATAAGTGTATTTTTAGCACGGTCAGAAAATGTCATATTTCTTTATTGATTTTGATAATTGTAATTTTTTTTAAATATCCTCTATAAATAATTCTTTAAAATGAATTTTTCGTTTTTTCATAAACACTAACTTTTAGTTATATGAAAAGAACGTGCTTACTGGCGAGAATTCCAATTATTTTTCTCCACTTTTAAAAATTATTTTGACGTTTTTAATATTTCGTGAAACAAAAAAATCATATTTCTGATTTAATTTTGATAAATGCTAGGAATAAGCTAATTAAAAAAAAGTGTAATAATCTGAGTATACATTGATACCTGAAGATGTGAGCATCGCTCACGAAACATGTAGTAATATTGTATATTAATAAAGTGATGTATACAAAGTTATTTTGTTTTAATTAAAATACATAATGACATCACAAAGTGAAAACCTTCTAGAAGAAGAATTCTTCTTCGAAAAAAAAAAAAAATAATAAATAAAAAAAATAAAAAAAATATATAAAAAAAAAAATTAAAAAAATAAAATAAAAAATGTAATAATCATTTTACTCTTTAAAAGAATGGTATTTCGAATTAATATCTACTTCCACTCTGACGTCCCTCTCTCCCCTGGAGAAACTATATTACATCGACGAGTAAACGGTATATAAATGCATATTTGTAAAAAGCATTAACCTTGTGGCTCGCCATAATTTACAATAAAAAACACATAAATTTGTTGTAGACCACTTTTATTTTATCAAAACTCTACCGGTTTCGGAAGCGCCCTTCCTTCATCAGGAGAATATTTCAACTAAATATATAAAAGTAATAATATTCTCCTGATGAAGGAAGGGTGCTTCCGAAACCGGTAGAGCTTTAATAAAATAAAAGTGGTCTACAACAAATTTATGTGTTTTTTATTGGTATGTAAATGAGTTAGGAACCCACTTATTTGGTTAGGTTTTACAGAGTTTTCAAGGCAATTATGTACATGAAAATATAAAAACTAAAAAATACAAGAATGTAACATAAATAAATGTTCACACTCGAAATATACAGATACAATAGAAATAGAAAATAATGTTTTAGAGGACGCTATCAGAGCAGAGTTGGTATCTATATAGTTTTTCAAATAGCATTTAAAAACAATACTCTAAAATTTAATCACGATAAATCTTGGAAGGTATTCCTATATTCTTACAATCTAGGTATATATATATATAAATCAATGTAAGTTGTTTGTTTCTTTGTCCTTTATGTGTGGCTATATTATATAAATATAGGAAACGATTGAAATTTTCAAAATATCTTTTCCACCCTCGCGAAGGTTTTTGGATTATTACATCCACATGGAAATACTTCTGAATAGCCATTTTACCATTACAAAAACTCTTACGAAACTGTAAACCATGTCACGCTTTGAGAGTGACATTTTGCAAACTAGACAGTTTTAATTAAAATTCAATTTTCGAATAAACTGTTAATATTGAAAATAATTGAAGTACTTACCTAAATCGAATATACTTTGAATAAAATCAAAAATTATAGGTACTTTAAATAGGTACCTATGTTAGGTACCAAATTTGATGGTTTTTCGTAAACAAAATTCGATTTTTAAAAAAACTCTTTAACCGAATGAATTTTTACCGACAGTTTGTTTGTTTTCGTGTATGTATGCAATGTTCGTATGTGTATCCGCTATAGACTAAAAAACTACAGTAGAATGAAAGTTCTTTCCACAAATTTAGCAGCATTCATACGAGAGGGTTCAACTAGTCGACGCATCAGACTTGGCCGACCTGAGCGTGAGTTGCCTCTGAGTAAGATTGTCCCTCACGCAGAGATCAGTCAAGTATGATGGTGCCAGCCCGTTCAGTGCCTTATACGTATACCATCAGATAAATTTTAAACTGAACTCTTTCTGTGACTCGAAGTCAGTGCAGGCAATCACGTAGAAGAGGAGTGATGTGACAGTATTTGGTGGCACCGCGTACTAGACGAGCTGTGCTAAACACTCCTTGCAGTCTGTTCAAATGTACATTAGACAGACCAGCATACAAACTATTGCAGTAGTCCAATCTAGAGACTACAAGAGCATTTACCAGAGTCTTAGCAGAATCTTATTATATTCGATGACCTCACGTTTATAGACATTTTACGTATTAACAGTCCTTCATGTATTATTTTGAAAAGGTCAATTCTAAAAGAATTCACAGATCTTTATGATGTCATTACGGTATACGGTCAAAGACAAAAATGCATTAAAAAAACAGATTTATGGCCAGAATAAAACGCTTATAAGCGGAAAATGTTAGGTGATTAATGTTGGAGGCAACTGGGTGGAAACCTGACGCTTTGGATCGCTCTACTAACTAACAGATCTATGGCCAAAAACTTACGATTATGAAGGAAAATTAAGGTATTTTTAATGAATCATTAATTTATACCAGAGATTCCCAGCGTGGGTGACATCGCCCCCCCAAAAGGGGCGCTGGAGAAATTTAAGGGGGCTGTGGTGGTCTCAAGGGCAAATGGTGGGCAATGAAGCTCTACAAGGGGGCGGTAAAAGGCTAAAATGGAGGGCAAAGGCAATATAAATATTTTTAATAAAAATTTTCAAAATAATCGAAGGTATCGTTGAAAGAATCATGCAACAAAATGAAGTGTGATTCTATTCATTTTATCAAGAGCAAAAATAAAAATATTTTAAAAGAGCATAAATAACAATCTTCATCAAGGGCAGAATAAAAAAAAATTATCAAGATAAAAATAAAAATATTTATCAAGAGCAAAAAAAAAACATTTATCAATAACAAAAATAAAATTCGATAGTTATATCCGAGACACTATCTAACGACTACAAAAAAACCGGTAGAATCTTGTAGTCATTAAAAGGTAGCAGCCAAAACATATATGGGAATTAATTGAAGATGATATTAACAGTTCTAAGAAATCGAGCTAAAATACCTATAAAAATGACGGGACGGATTGGGGTAGCCGTAGCCAAGTGGGTTAGACCCTGGGTTTGAGTCCCAGTTACTACCGTTATCTTTTTCTTTTATGTGTCTTTTCGGTTTTACGCTACATTTTTAGAATTGTTAATATCATCTACAAAATAAATATTTTAAAAAAGTTGTATGTTGATTGAAGTATAGTAGGTAGGTAGAGTATATGTTCCTTGCAAAATAAGTGTAAAATTTTGCTTTCCTATTGAACTCAACGAACGGAATCGCCGCGCCGCACGGCTAACCGCTGCCACCCGTAGCCCGGAGCATTAGATTCACCGGCGTGCTTACTTCACGTACTCCTTGAGTTTTTCAAGATTAAAACAAACAATTTGCACGATTATTGATTGTGGTAAAACTGATAAAAGGATCATTGCTTTTCTATATATTCCAGAACGACATGTCTAATAATGTAGGCAATTTGCAAAACGCTGATGTTTACTCAATGTATATCACTTTTTGCACAGAGCAATTCGGACGTTAGTGACACTTTGCAATTTTTTTGTTCGGTGATGGTTACCGTTACAGAAAAAAATAAATTATACGGCATTGTTTTAATGTTGTTGAATATGTTGACACTTATCAGTGTTTAGGAATTACGATGTTTTGACATCTCGACCCCTAGGAAAAACAAGGTTCCATCTGATACGGCAATGTTATGCGATAATGAGCCTTAAAGTTGCTTTCTCTAGAGCACATTATCGTATAACATTGCCGTGTCAGTTGGAACCTTGTTATTCCGAGGGGTCGATCTTAAATAATCTTTTAAAAAAGCTCTAAACTAATAACATATATTGTATACTAGAGACCTTTTCGAAAAAAACTAGTGTCATCGCGGGTAATTTTTTTTAAATTTGAGTCGGTGCATATTAATATTCTTTGAAAACAGTTTTGCAAACCAAAACCTTGAGAATAATTTTTTCTTTTTACAATGTTTAACGGCTAACGAAATTCTGAATTCTTCAGAAAAATTAATAAACATCAATACAGACATAACCACTCTACGAGAAGAAGAAATGAAATTTTCTTCATTTTCGAAATAAAACAAAATCGTAAAACTAATTACTGTTGTTAGCAGCACATTCAAATGCTGCCGCCATGGAGTTTGGTATATTAATTCGCCGCTAGAGGCGTCGCCTCGTCTGTCGGTAGAACAGCGATCTACGCTTCACCCGTGGTTCACCGTACCGCCACGAGAGGCGCGGCCATAGACTCGGTCGGCAAGGAAGGTTGCTACCTCGTCGACTCCCGCGTCACCCCGGCAAGAAGCGAACATTTAAACATTGCGTGTCGAAGGATAAAAAAATTATTCGTTGTTATTGAAACACATACAATTTTTTAAATACCGTTTACATCTACCCAGCGTTTTATTTATCGCTAACACTATATAGAGCCATGAAGATCTTCAAAGATATAGCGGCCAATATAAAAGAAGAAAAATGTTTTAAAATGTAAGAAAGAAGTGACTAAATTCGTACAGTGCAATTTTTGTTGTCGTAAATTTATTTGTATATTGCAAAGTAAACTGTAAAAAAAATCTTTGTAAGAAATTGTTGCAAAATATATGTTTGTACTTATACAATGTTATTGCTGAATTTGTTTGTAAAACATTAATATTTAGTTGTTGTATTTAGTGAAGGCTATCTATTCTATCTATGTGTAGGTACATAGATGTGGTGTGTTTTGCACCTGTGTCACTATCGTAATTTGAATTTTAAAACAAAATATATAAAAGCATAAATATTATTTTCGTATTAATGTATATGTAACCAATGTACATATGTTCTATTTTAAGTCAAATAAATACATATTTTTAAGGCACGACAGAAAACAACTGCGTTCGGTGTGTAATTTAAGCGTTGTCATTGTATCCACGAACTTGAATCACTTTCTCAAGCGATGCAACCTATATTTCTGTCTCTTCCTGGTATATATACAGTAACACGTATTGGCACACAATACACAAATACTTGTCAAAAATAAGAAAACGATCAGTCATGATAGTGATTAAATTTTTTTTCAAATCTGTTTCTGTTGTTCTAGAATCTTGCAAACACATCAACACAAAGATGCAATCTTCGGTGGCTACGTTAATTTTGCTGCTTGCCGTCACTATAGGAGTTCTATCACAGGAAGATGAGCAAGGACAGAAATCAAATCTTTTAAGCAATTGTTTCTTCGAAGACAAAAACAACAGGTGCCAATCCAAGACCATCGAGATCGGGAAAAACTACTATGGATGCGACAGTCAAGTTCCGTTCGATGCTGAAATTAGAAGAATTGCATTTGCTGTTACCGACTCTGGCGACCAAGTAGTCCAAGTGGAAGACATCAACGAAACTTCCTTCATTTTCAACTACGACAACAGCACCAAAAGCGCAACCGACCTACCAAAAGTGAAAAGTTGCGTCATCATCACTGACGACCTAGAAAACAGCTACAACCTTGTCGACGGAAAAGTCTTCATTACGTACAGGAATGGAATTGAGCAAGATATCAAATTAGAAAATGACTACACACCCGTTGAACTGTTCAAGGATCCCATAACCAACCAGTTGATTATCTTAGCAAACAAAGGGGAAAAAGAGGGAGTTTTGTGCGCAATTCCTCTCATTACCTCAAGAACTGATCCTCGTAGAAAACAACTTATAATTGCCAAGACAATTTCTCCCCCCAATGTCATAATTACTGGATTATCCATCTTCCAAGGTCTGGACGAAATGTTTCTCGGAGTCAAAATCAAAAACGTTTTCAAAGCCATCAAGATCTCAAAACTACCCGAAGACCCATGCAAAAACGAAGTAAAAAGCTTACGGGATTTAATCCTGGAGATTGTTGAAGACACCCACTCCGATATGGTAGAGAAAATAGCACAGGTGTGCGAGTTTGCGGCCATGTCAAATAATTGTGAAACTAAAGCCGTAGAATATCTGGATAGCAATTATTAAGATAATATTTCAACTGAAACGAGCAGTATTAATATTGCTAAAGTTTCAGAGTCACTGGTATTAACGAAAAAAGCGCCAAACAACAGTAAACAAAATACTGGACTGGCCAAAAAACGAAAGAAAAATCAAATAATAGACAGAAACACGATGCAGAAATATATTGGCTCCATCAATCTCAAATGCAATAAATAGTTCACTAACGTCTATTGAGTCACTTTACGTGTTCATTTTTATTAATATATTATCCATGTTATTTGTATATACTTCATGGGATGTGTGGGATTGCACTGACTTCGCCACATTCCGGAATAAATAAATTATAATTTATCATTATTGTTATTATAGTCTTACTGGAATTAAATACCGTAGGAATATATTAATACGCGCAGCTCCTGACATTTAGCATGAGATTGCAACATGCGACACCACTGTAGGCCTGAACCTAATATATTCATAACAGGTATACGTATTATAATACCGCCATACATCGGGTATATCGATACTAGCTACATAGATATTAGAGTTTTAACCGATTCGGACGTTCCGAATATGTAAAGCCGCGTCTCCTGCGAACTTGTTTCCGAAACATTACACAAAAACATTTGTTTTCATACACATTCCAACAGCAATGAGTTCAAGAATAACCTTTTAAATGTACTACGTATTTTTATAGGTTGGAATAAAATACCTTTGTTTGGTTTATTGTATGAATAAAAAAAAAATTAAAAAAGTCAATGAATGTAAAAATAGTATAATATTTAGTGAACCAAATACTTGAGTCGGGTCATGTCAAGAGTCAGAGGAGTATGTATGAATGAGAATGGTAGAAAAATTTATTGGTCGGTGACGCCCGATGAAGACATGGCACGATCAAGTGAACCAAATACTTGAGTCTTATCATGTCAAGAGTGAGGACAACAAAATAGTATGTATGGATGAGAATGGTATAAAAAGTCGGTGACGCCCGAGGAAGACATGGCACTATCAAGTCAACCAAATGCTTGAGTTGGATCATGTCAAGACTCAGAACAACAAAATAATATTATATTAATGAGAATGGTAGAAAAAGTCGGTGACGCCCGAGGAAGACATGGCACTATCAAGTCAACCAAATGCTTGAGTTGGATCATGTCAAGACTCAGAACAACAAAATAATATTATATTAATGAGAATGGTAGAAAAAGTCGGTGACGCCCGAGGAAGACATGGCACTATCAAGTCAACCAAATGCTTGAGTTGGATCATGTCAAGACTCAGAACAACAAAATAATATTATATTAATGAAAATGGTAGAAAAAGTCGGTGACGAGGAAGACATGGCACTATCAAGTCAACCAAATGCTTGAGTTGGATCATGTCAAGACTCAGAACAACAAAATAATATTATATTAATGAAAATGGTAGAAAAAGTCGGTGACGCCCGAGGAAGCCATGGCACTATCAAGTGAACCAAATGCTTGAGTTGGGCCATATCAAGAGTCAGAATAACAGAAGAATCTGTATAAGACGATGTATGAATGTGAATTAAGTAAGGAGCGTGTTCAAAGACCGAGCTATTTGGCGGTCTATCCTGTCTGCCAATTCCTGCAGAGAAACGGTGTAGTGGTTACTTTGCAGTTAAATGGTTTCTTGATAAAGAAAGATTTTATAAGAGTTTGTTGATTAAAAACATTATTTTCGTGAGCATGGTTGCAAGAAATAACATTTTAGATATATGCACACCATTAAGAAGAATAGATTTTAAGAAGAACAGAATTTTCACATAATTTAATGTATCAATTGAGTTAGATTAATTTTGGATGAGTTACAATTGAAAATGTAAATGAAATAATATATGACTTTATTTGTGGAACTAACTAATGATCTGTACATAATGTCAAAGTGTTATTGAATGTTAATAAATTATCGATTTATTATCAATCTACCAATTGCTTTTCTGTTAAAGGTGATCTACTTGCTAAAATTTCAACGAAATCACGCGCTCCTTATGCAGGTGGCGACAAGGTTGATATTTCGCATGTTTCGATTTACGCAAAAAAAAAACATCACCAAAATGCGTGTTTTATTTTATTTTTTAAAGCCTAGGCATAAATATTAAAATGTTTTACGGTTATATTCTAAAAAAACATAATTTACCACAATGAAAAATACGACAATATCGGAAAAAAAGGTTCGTAAGTAGGAGATTTTGCACTTTAAACATTTTTTTTAGGTCCGATACTTTATTTTTTTTTCTAGGCTTATAAAAAGATACACCAAAAAAATACCAACCATTTCGTTTAACCAACCGGTTAAACGAAAGGCCAAAGTGTGTTCTAATTGCAGTATTTAATTAAATCATTTATGATATTTCTAGGTTATTAAATTTTAAAACCGAAAACATGTTTTTATAAAACTCTTATAACGTACGTAAATAAAAAAAGGCAACATATCCTCTAGAAATATTCGATCAGGTCTTTCGAAATATGAATGCACTATGTTTATATCTTGTATGCGCCTTATTGTTGCATTTCTAGTATCACGTACTTTTAGTCTTTCACAAACATTATGTATATTACATTCTTGATGTACTTTTATTTCTATTACTTTTATTTATTCACTTCTGTCGCTAGATGGCGGTGCTCCGCAACTCAAACACGAGAGATCTTTCTCTTTTTGTAAAATAAGTATATACTTTTTTCTAATTAGCTTATTATATCTGTACTATTAAATATTCTACATGTATTTATTTTAAATAAAAAAATATAAATACGTAATATTACATTACTTCTTCTTATTGCATCGCTTAAATTAATAGGATTTTTCAGAATTTTTAAGGATTCTCATAACGAAATTGTTGGTTCCTAGAATCGGTCTTTCTCCCACTGGGTGGTTTGGGACTATCGTGCTGTATCACATAAATACACTCAATTCTAAATAAAATTAGCACAGGTGGCGGTCGCCAACAAAATTAAATCCAAATGTTGAAACTGAAATGCTAAGTTTATAATCAGAACATAAAATTAATCTGACATATCTTTTAAATGCATCAAAGTTTATAATGTTCAATTAAAATATTTTTCCACTGACAGGGTTACCAAAAGTTATTATAGTTACCCAAGCAATTTAATAAATCCTAAAAAATTGTCCCGTTACACATTTGAAGAGATATTAATAATTTTCTCATGATGTGAATTAGAAAAACATACAAAAATATTCTGGGTGCGGTTTACGTTGGGCATAAGACGGGTTTAGTAGAGTGTTGCGGGAGCTGTTTTAAACGTGTTGTGAAGAGTTTTCAAACAAAATATGCTTTATTGGATCCATTTTACGTTTTTTGCGGGACTAGTTACAAGTATTTTTAAAACTGTTTTCCCAAATCTGCGAAACTGTTACAAAATCGTTTCAGAACTTAAACGGTTACGAAAAAGGGGTTTCACGTTATTTTACACATCTCTATTGTGATCTATATATATCGGTATATGTTGATCCATCCGGCAGTTGATCTCTCCGACAGTTGATCCCCCCGATAGTTGATCCCCTAAAGAATTATTTCTGCTGTACGTCCTCATTTGTAAAGTAAGTATGCAGAGAGGATATGAGGCCGTATAAAAAAAGTCGATATCTGCTGGCGTATAGAGTGAAAATCATCTACATAATAAATTTTGACTAACAATAATGCCGAGTCCCTGAAGGAGAATTCAGTGAGGATATATGGGCGAATAACAAAATACGACATACTTAATTATGCAGTCAGTATAGGGAAAATACGCTATAGGTTCCCACCTGCATATATTATAACTAAATTTCACCGTAAGTGTATGCAGAGAGGATATTTATGTTTCAGAATTTCAAAAAAAAATCACTCTTTTCCTGTAATTGTCATGCAAAGAGTAAAAAACAGGGTTTTAACATGAAATTATCTGAAAATGTTATGTAGAATCTTTTCATTTAGTAAAATACTACTAATTTCTGGATACCGTTTGATGAAGGTACAAAACAAGCACTTAGACCATTCTGATTTTTTAAACTTACACTATTTTTCCCTTGAGCCATCTTGGCCATTGAAAACGTTTTAAACGATATTTTTTTCTAATTTTTTGTCTATTAGAAAATGACAGATTGTACGTAAGAAATACCAGTGAAAGGTTAGGTTAGGATACGTTTGGTTTGTTTAGGTTAAGTTCGGTTTATCTTTAACGCCAAGTTGTTCATTAACACAACGATTTCGGTCAATGGTAATATTTCCCGTTAAAATTTAAAAAATGTGTACTGTTCTTAGGCCTTTACAGTGATATTTTATTGTTAATTTCAAAAGTGGCAGTATATTACTATATTTGTATTAATACATGGATATTGAAGGTAAGTTAAATAAAAATTATAAGTTAAATAAGAAAAAGAAAATGGGGGAAATATACAATTGTAGCAGGAAAAGGTTGATATCTTTGGTTATAATCCGGTTTTTTATAACATTTTTGTTTGATAATAATAATAATAATTGGATGATTTGTATAACGCAGTTTTTTGTGAAAAATCACCTCAAGGGCGCTGTACAAATATTTCTTAACTAATTATGTCCAAACAGATATGGAAAAACATACTTACCTGGCAGGTCGCTTCAGATGAACACAGTTTTATTTGAATATTTAAGTATAGAGACGATAGTTTAACAGTTGCTATTTTATCCTCGTTTTCTATTGATGTTACGTTTATTAGAAGATTGGTGGCAGAAAAAGAGTTGGTATTTATTGAAATACTTATAATTTTTAGGACTGGAAAATATTTATAAAATGAATTTTAGTATTGGAAAATATCTATAAAATGAACTTAAAAAGCGTAAGAAGCTTTTAATATACGAATGTATTATCATTTTTATTTTTTATTTTTACACTTTAGTTATTTACAGTGTTGCGGGCTGTGGACGCATTTGCGCACCGGTGCGTGATTTTTTTTTTTTTTTGTTATTTAATGACTTTAGATAAGTACTAACCGGCTAGCCTAGCTAAACAATTTACCTGTGCATTTCTTCAATTTATGGATACGATTGTATGAAAAGATGTGTTTTAAGTTTAGTTCTGAATTCTGTTGAGTCTTTGATAATTCTTAAGTCATGCGACAGTTCATTCCAGGCATTTCAGTTCATTAGGTCCTGACACTCCGAAAGCACGATCACCGAACTTAGTATTAGGGGTGTTCTTTGGTTCCTTCAACCTGCCGATAGCTGATGACGCTGCTGACCTAAGGGTGGACACCCGTGAATTGGTATTTTCACTTTTTTTCTGTTTGTAAAAAGATAACATGTTTGGACACTTAAATTCTGTAGATTTAAGGTTTGGTTAAAATGTTGTCACCTTGTATGTAAAACTATATAAGAAACTTTTTTTATTTCGACGGATTTGTGTGCAAACTTTAAAGAAGAAAACAGTGTTTGACATATTAAAAAGAATTTAAAGGTACGGACAGAAACAATGTATGGTAATTATATCTCTCTTATATTTTTAATATGGATACCAGACAAAGGATAACACATTGATTGATTCCGATTCCATGTTTGTAACAAACTGCAGTTCCGATTCCATGTTTGTAAAAAACTGCAGTTCCGATTCCATGTTTGTAACAAACTGCAGTTCCGATTCCATGTTTGTAACAAACTGCAGTTCCGATTCCATGTTTGTAACAAACTGCAGTTCCGATTCCATGTTTGTAACAAACTGCAGTTCCGATTCCATGTTTGTAAAAAACTGCAGTTCCGATTCCACGTTTGTAACAAACTGCAGTTCCGATTCCATGTTTGTAACAATACGTTTTTGAAGGAGTCTGTGCTTTATTTGTAACAGTATTATAAAAGTATCGGTATATCATACATCGATCTACTATCAGAAATACATTTCGAATGTGACATATAAAATTAGTAATAACACCTTCCTGTAAAAATGTCAGGAATTTAAAAGGAACAGGGCGACAGGTGGTTTTCGTGCATATACAGAAATACTTTTATGATGATTTTTACTCAAGAAACTACAGTTAGTTCAGTAGCCTGAAACAATGATAAACTTCTGTAAGGCATTAAAGTTGTGATGGGTCAAGGATGTCAAATAACAAGACTGAAAATCATGACCATGTAGGTGTCCCAGTGTGTTTTGAAAAAATACTTTTAATTCGAACCTTATCAAAAACTGTAACTTTGTAAAAAAACACATTTTTTAAAATTTAAATCCAGTTAGCCAAATTCCTGAGATGTGTCCAAAGGCTGCGGGGAATTTGGATTTGCTAAGGGCATTTATTTCAGAGAAAACGAAGTAAAAAAGAATCTCTTAAGAATTACTCAAGTAATAGTTCGTGAACTTCGTAAAAGAAATCGTTTAACACTTTCAAATTATTTCCAAAATCGGGTAAATCAGACCTTACTGTGGTAATAGGTTTGATAGTTGTTTTTATTTTTTCTAGAAGTTTTCTTTGCCTTTCGAGTTTATCATCGCACTCACTGGTATTTCCTTCTCCCCCGTTGGATATTCTAGAAACGGGCGGATGTGCGGATAGTAGATTCTCTTGTTCTGTGGATTGAGAATACTCGCTGCAGAGTTTAGATATTCTCTCTGATTCTTCTGAATTCGTTTCCTCCAAAATATCGAGAATTTCCTCTTTTAGAGTCTTTCTCTGTCTTTTGAAACATGGGTTGTCTTTTGGAACAGCTGACAGCTTGACGTATTTGTATTGTCCGTCTGTTTTGATGCCGACGAGCAAGTCGTCCAGTCCTTCGTAAATGGATAATCCTGTGAAAATGACATTTTTAGATGTGATCCTTCGGGCTTGTATAACTGGATCCCTGCTTAAGTTATTTACATTGATTGCAAATAAGGTTCCTTCATTCGTTACTTCGTTGGGGTTGTTCTTCAGGGCTAAAATGATCAGCATTCCAGTTACAGGATCCAAAGCCAGCGCTTTGGGAATGAACTCAGATTCTGTGGTGATGTTACGTAATCTACCATTTCGTCCAATGATGAAAGTCTCACCTGATTCAATTTTGTAGGTGTTTTCTTGTTTGTCTACCACTAGTCTGCAGTTTTCGGTACTGGGTAGATTCGATCTCCTTTTCGTGCTAGCTGCTTCATCGATTTCATAAGACGCGTGTTCGCTATCTTGTACCAGGACGGATAGAACACCCTGCTGCTTTAGATCTCCCAAAAATTCGATTTTTATAATTTCATTTTCGAAATCAATGAAGTCTTCGCAGCCGTAAAGTCTTCCGTCAATCTCAATTGTTTTGGATACGCAGGAATCTTTGGCATCTTGGTAAAAACAGTTGCTTTTGTATACAACATCGGCCGATACCAGAGCAGCTGCGACGATGACTAGAAAGACGAAGGTTGTAACCGACGGATGCATTTTGTTTCGTCTCGTGTGCTCTGGAAATAAAAGATTAACACTATAATTTCTTCAAACGATTGGTAACTTTGTGGCGTCATTATTAATTAAATAATTTAAAAAATATACTTTATTTACACCACTTTTATCAAAATAAATAAATATCTCTACATGTTTCGACAGCAATGCTGTCATCGTCAGGAATATATGAATACTAAAGAATAATTTTAAGACATATGATAAAAAATAGAACAATAATTTAAGAATAACAAATTATAAACATAAACAAAAATTAATTAAAGTAGGTAAGAATTAATCAATAATGTTAATAAAAAATAATTATATAATATTGAATTACGAATTTACATTAGAAATTAAAAAATAAATTAATATTATTAATATTAATATGAAAATAAATTTAAGAGATAGCTATTTTTTTTTAAATATCTGATTATTTATTATATTTAATTCGCTATTAATACTTTTTCTTATTTCTAAAATTTAAATTTATCTAATATTTTAAATTTATTAATTTATTTAACTAATTTTGATATTTTTTATGACATTGATATTTTTATAATATTATTTAATTCGGTGTTATAAAATTGGACAATTTTTTTTTCAACTTATGTACATTGATCACAACATGCATGCGCCTAAATATAATAATTTTGCCCTACATTTGTATGATGATTGTAATTAATTGTTGTATTATATTATATTGTTGAAATAAACTCCTGCTGACAAGCTACTTGCAGTGGCTTAGCGGGTGTAAGTTCCAACGGTATATAATCAATATTATACAATAAAAATATAAAATAAAATACAACTAGTTTATTAATTTATTTATCTAATTTCTATATTTTTCTATACTTGAAATTATTTTTTATTCATATATTACTGACGATGACAGAATTGCTGTCGATACATGTACAGATATTTATTTATTTTTTATAAAAGTGATGTAAACAAAGTACATTTTTAATTATTTTATTAACACTTTATAAAATATGTTCATTTACAGTAATTACATCCTACTGGGCTTTTACAATAATATTTAAATTTACAGCGTAAAAAATAATGAAGAGATAATAGAGGACGCTGTAATTGTTATCGCTTTAAATGGCAACACGAAATATGGTTCAAAGGTAAAAATATGTAACTTTAGCAAAGCACTATGTACTTAAATTATACATTTTATTTTACATGTACATTTACATAACGGATATAATAATAGTTTAAAAATGGGTGGAGATACGCTCACACTGAACACCGAGAAAACTAAATATGTTACAGGTAGCATACATATTACAGGTCAACCACATGACGATTTCTCTATTAGAATACATACATGTATGAATCCCAATGAATATTGTCAGTGCACATACATTAAGCACACTAATGAGATGAGGTACCTCTGCCTAACCATTGATCCACACCTCAAATGGAATCTTGTTACTCAAATAATTCGCAAATAAAATAAGAAAAACCATGCACTTTTTCAGAACCATACGAAACTTTATTTTGCGGTCTGTCAATCTATTATTGAGTATGGTATCATAGCATGGGGAGGTGGTACTTCATCTGCACTAGACCCAATCGTAAAGGCACAGAAAAAGATTATAAAAATAATCCTTAATGTACCTTTAATTACACACTCTAACTCAATCTTTAATATAAAGGAGGGAGGTTTAGAGTTAGTTCAATTTCGTCACTTTCAAGTTGTTTAATATTAAGACAGCTCGATAGGATTTGTTTCCTATTTCCTTCCTTCCTTAATATGGACCTCTCCTTCTAAAGAATTCAATCCCGAAGACCTACCTGCTGAATAATAATGCATATTTAAAACAGGAAGATGACAAAATAATTCGTCGCTTGTGGCTTTATTGCCAACTAGTTTATTCGCATTATCGTCGCTATCAAGAACGGGTCATTCCCTGTCGTCGTGAAAGGAATCTGGTTTTTTGGCATCTAGCAAAAACATCGTCGACTGGTAATCACGTACCATATAATTTAAGTGTATTTACGCTATTTTGCTCTTTCTTACATTGTCTATTGAATAAATATGATGGTCTGCTTGATTGTATGTCTACTTGATAGCTGTGGGTATCTTTAAATTATTTAAGTGTTACTATTATATTAAGTCAATCTTCACTGTAACAAAACTGTTTTGATGTTTTTTTTTAATTTAATTATTTTTTTTCTATATTTGTTTAATGCTTGCTGATATTTTGATATTTTTATAATATTACTTAAATCGATATTATGAAATTGGACTCTAGTATCTATATAACAAAACTGTCATGGAGTTTTACATGATTACTTTTTTTTTAAAATCCAACTTGTGTACATTGATCGCAACAGGCAAGCACCTATATTGTTCTATTATTGCGCTACATTTGTATGATGATTGTTATTTATTGTTGTATTATATAATATTGTTGAACTAAACTCCTGAAAAGCTACTTGCAGTGGCTTAGCGTGTACAAGTTCTCATTGTATGTAATTAATAATTTGGAATTTTTTTTTTAAATCCCAAAGAAACAAAAATCTACACGATCAAATAACTTATCTTTCTCGTAATTTACAGTCCATTTGAACCTTTCAACGTACGCAGAAGTCATAACCTCTAAGCAATCCCTATTAAGAACTGATGTTGAACGAATTTAATACGACGAATATGGACAGCATAATAAGGAGACAAACGACTCAGGCATATTCAAGAAAGAGGCGAAACGGGGCGCATAGAGTATAAAGTTCTAAGTGTATTTATGTTTTTGAAGTCAGAGGAAATTCTAGTGATAAATCCAAGTAGTTTAAGAGATTTATTAACAACATCATTTACGTGTTTCCGAAAAGAAAGTTTGTAATCAAAAGTGACGCCAAGGTCCTTGTTTGGGCCGATTGCTGCCGAAGTAGTACGTTAAGTCCATTAATTCTGACATCAGTCGTCTAAACGATTTTATCACATCACTGCTCCAACGATTGACGACATAGTATAAAAATACAATTCGGCGATTCACTACAAGTCTATAGCTAAAGAATAGTATATAAAATAAAATATAATATATTCTTGGGGTACGTTAGAGTGGTAGTACTGGTGAAAGACCGCCATTTAGAATATACACGTTACTTGAAATGGCTTTAGCTGTGTTCAATGACAGGATCTGAATAGGCAGGTACTTCCCTACCTCCCCTTTACCCATCTTCGTCCTCTCATATCTTTCAGCTCATATTTACATAAAAAAGTATTATAATAGACTAGAATCGAATATCAGAATTTTTTGTGAATTCGTATATTACGCAAAGCTTTTACGTGAACTTTAAACTAGTAAGGAGGGCCTTTAAGGGCAACAGCTGCACGGCCTGTTTCATGCAAAATTGAATTTTGGATTTCAGGCTAAAATTCTCACCCAAACCAAATGATCTTCTTTTCTATCAAAAGGTATGGCAAATTCTTAGCAATGATTAGGAGCATTTTTTAATTTTTAATTTTAATTTTAAAATATATGCCATAAAATAAATCGACTTTTCATGATTTTAGAGACAATTTCATCTGTGGGAATAAAATGAAATATAAAATTAAAAATTAAAAAGTGTTGTAATCAGCATTATGATGGGCTTAAATTCAAATTAAAAACGACAAATTTACGTCGGAACCCAAGTTTGCCGTACACAATTTAAAACATCGGCCCAAAAAAAAGTTTTTTAAAAGATGTTTAGTTTTTTTTATTTTTTATTTTATTCTATGTAATCATGTTTACTTAGCAAATTGAATTTAAAATCGTACTGCCATCATGATCACATCGCCGACTTTTCATAATTTAAAACAAAATTTAAATAAAATACTTCTAATCCATACTAGATATTTACCATATCTTTCATTTTTAAAAAATGTCATTCTGTGTGGGTGGGTATTTCAAATTCAAAATTAAGTTATGTATGAAACAGGCAGCGCAGCCGTTCCTCTTAAGAAACACTGCCATTTGAAACATAATAGATGCCTTTTCTCATTTTAAAAGTCTTCAATTATTTGACTAGTAAACAAATTTAATTAAAGTCAATGAACTCCCCACGCATTTTTAAAAAAATCCAAGGTTTTTGTTAAAATGGCAAGTGAACTATCGTTCGTCGCATTGATTAACGAATACGTGTTTTTTTTTTTAATTTCAAGAATTAAAATTAATTAGTTAATTAATGTCGTGCATGCGTTATAATAAATATTTAAGGGCATAAAATAAAATAAAATATAATTTCCTTGTATCTACGTACCTACCTCTTCTGCCTGTCATTCACTTTACCAGGCATTCTTCAAGTATTCTTCTAAGATTGTGGCAAGTTTTTAAAACTGCCACTAATTTTCTTATTTATTTTTTCTATGCAAACTGGTCAAAATTTCCTGGAAATTGCCTAAAAAATGTTCATTTTACAGAAGTGGCACAATGACTTTAGACTGGGGCGCTATTACCGTTCTTTTTAAGGAAGATTTTTTCCTTAGGGTTAAAGCCTTCTTACTTAACTGCGGTTCCGATTTTTGACGAATTCAGCTGACAGCTGTCATCCGAGAGAATCGGAACCGCAGTTAAACAAGAAAGTTTTAACCCTAAGAAAAAAGTTAAGGAATCTTCGTTAAAAAGAAGGGGGAATAGCGGCCCTGGTGCAATATTAACTACACCGGCTAAATTGGTGGTAAACAGTGGAGTCGTTCTTAATTTCGGAACAGCGTGGATTGACAATAAAAAAGGTCAATCAACAGAATCCAACCTATTGGTATTTACTGATCACGTATTAAAATGTTTGGTGAAGGTCATCAATTATATTGTTCATATACTGACATTTCAAAGGCCTCCAATACTGTTAATCACGACGTTTTCCTCGATAAACTGGCTATAATAAGATTCTCCGTACGTTTACATAATTTTTGTAGGTATCTTGCAGACAGGAAACAATTTGTGTCACATCGAGTATTCAAATTTATTCTATTTTGTTCCAGGAGTACCCCAAGACTCTAATTGGGACCCGCCTTATTTTATTTTCCATGTTTATGATGTTTACGATATTTCAGAAGTTATTCTGCATTCCAGGTCTCTTCTCTTTGCTGATGATCCACAATTATTCTTAAAAATATTTACTTCTGAAGACTACAATCGACTCTAGTCAGATATAAATAGAATTGTTGACTGGAGTAAAATAAATCGGAGTGAGTTCAATATTTCTAAATGTTAAATTTTGTCATTCACTTGGGCATATCACACCTGGTATTACCGGTATTCAATGGACGCACGATGTTTAAAACGTATATCTACTATGGTGGATCTTGGGATCATGTTTGATAGTATGCTATAATTTCATGCTCCTATCGAGATGGCTTGTAGCACTTCATTGAGAATGCTGGACTTTGTTTTACGTATTGGACAAAATTTTAGAGATACCCGGGTTCTCAGACTTGAGAGCGGGTCAATGATTCGGAACCCACATCAGGTGAAGTATTCCTCCATGCTGAAGAGAGTGAGATTTCTCTACCTAGGGGAGTATGACTACTACCAGTTGTTCTATCCTACTGACTTTATCTTGGGTACACTTGGAATGAACCATCTACGGGTGCGATGGAAAAAATTTTTTTTTTGAAGGAGCAAACCGATAATTGATTCTGTCCCAACGATAATTAAGCCTCCGCATTCACAATATTTATATACATTTTAAAAACTACACTTGAACAGTTCATGTGTTTATAGTTTTTATTCACATAAAAAAAATATAAATACGTTGACGGCCTCCATGGTCGAGGGATAAGGCTCTCGACTACCAATTCGAAGGTCGCGAGTTCAAATCCCGGCGTGCGCAAGTAAAGTTTATTTAATTAATTTGTGCAGTTCCACAATGAATTCATTTAAAAATAATATAGCATAGGCGCCCTCGTGGCTGCCAGCTGCGTTTTATAGTCGCTCCTGGTTTATCTTGGAAATATTGGGATTTTTTTAATTTTCCCGGTGTAAAAATAGCATAAAATAACCGCAATAATTTTTAGGCTACATTTATAATAATTACATAATTTACGGCTCTCGTTTCGAGCTTATATCAAGTTTATAATAAAAACCCAAATATTTCAAATATTTTGAGTTGAAATCTGCTTCGTTCTTCCGAATTAACGCATCGGACATCGGTCACACCGGCGGTCGGTCGAAGGTCCTTACCACATGTACTAGTGACGTGCCAAAAGTGAAAAGAAACGGCTATTCGGGCTACGGTGGTTGTAAAAAATATTGTATACAACCGGGAAGTGGGCTACTCTGCGACCCGCTGTGGTCCGACCGCAACAAGTACACCGCCAGCTGGGGGCGAGAACGAGCCTTTACCTTCGTCATTGAGATAGTGGCCAAGTTCCTCAACAAGCACGACTTAGATCTACATCAGATGGTAGAGGACGGGTATGAGTTCTTTCCCAAGAAGCAACTGGTCACCCATTTCTCGGCGCCCAACTACGGGGAATTCGGTAATGCAGGAGCAATGATGTCAGTGGACGACACGCTGAAGTACTCCTTCCGGATCCTGAATCCGGCCGACAAGCACCACCTGGCGTACGTGTAGACCAACACCAACCGTCCCGTCACGCCGCCTAGGGGCGTCACCAAGACAAAGAAGATTTTGAGGGCCCTATGGATCAATTCCCCCCGGCCACCATCCCCCCCGCCGCTCCACCCTTTTAAGAGTATTCTGTGTTATTTATCCTAAAAAATATGGATTATAATTCTTTGACTTAGCTTAAATATATTCTTGAATATAATGGAAACAATCACTCTGTCATTTGTATTAGCGTCTTGCAATAAATCGTAAGGAATAAATACAGTTAGCTTCTTTTTTTTTTTCAATTTAACATTAAATTTAGTTTTGATAATTTAACTGCATCTTATATGGTTTATAAATAGATAGCCTGTCCAAAAAGAGAAAATGAATGTAAAAAAAAGAATAATAATAATAAATTCGTAGGATAGACGTAATATAAGAATAATATAAGAATAGGAAGTATTTGTACGGCGCCCCTGAGGTAATTTTACACAAAAGCGGCGCTATAGAAATGGTCCGATTATTATTATTATTATTATGTAGTATATTTACGCACGTTCCAGAGTGGAAGATACTCTCAGTATCGCCCTGGTGAAAGACCACCATTGAGAATTAAAACGTTGCTTGAAATGGCCTTTAGCCGTGTTTGGTGACCAGATCTGAATAGCCAGGTATTTCCCCACCTTCCTCTTCCCCTTCTCCTTCCCCTCCCCAATACCTTCAGCCACACAACATTGGGATGCCATAGTTTCACTGGCTCCAGACGGTTGGGAGCAGTTTGGACTCTTGTTCGGTATTCATATAAAAAAAAGATCAAACATAATAATGACCCAAAAATGGAGCCCTGTGGTACACCACATGCGATCATTCCTAGATCACTTGTTTCTTTTTCAATAAAAACTGTACAGAACCTACCCTTAAGATGTTAACTAGACAAGTTTTAGATTATTGCCTATGATGCCCAGATGCTCCAGTTTTTTTAGTAGAATCCCATAGAACACCTTCTTGAGGTCTATGGATATGTCTGCGCCATATTTTCTTAAGTGTTTTTGGAGAGTCAGTACAAAATCAAAGGCAGCACATTTCATGTTGGACAATTTTCTGAAGCCGTATTGTTGGGCGTGAGAATGTTACTGTATATAAGATATATTGTGAATCCTTCTTTTATTACATTTTAAAATAATTTTGAGAAGACTGAGAGTATATATAGTATAGTATGGAACGATTTTCGCTGGGTTTAAATGTTCCGGAACTAACTTAAATGACAATATTTAAAAAAAAAAATCGGTGATTAAAATAAGCGTTTAAGATAAAAAAAATTAAATTCCCATGAAACGTTCAAAATCTATGGTTGTTGGGTGTGACGTCACTAGGCCGTCGAATTTTCCGTTAGATAGCTTCACCATACTTGATTTGTATGCAAACATTCTAGACGTTTTTATTTCTAAAAATTAAACTGCTTTTTTTGAAGGACACATTACAAAATGTCACCAACTCATTATTGCAGTGTACCAAGTGTAGGAATGTAGCGATAGCTCTCACTAACATACGTTTTTTACGTTTTTATAATATCCTAAACCTCGCTCTTGAAGTTATGTCAAAATAATAATAAAATTTACCACGAATAATTAACAAGATATTTATAGTAAACCATAACTAAAAATAAGTAACATTATGTTATTTCGAAACTTTAGGTCAGAGAATAATAACAATTTTTAGATGCATACATTGGTTGTCAATTTACCCGACGTCTATGACATTTGATTGGATGCGTAGATTTTTTAAATACTGGCAACATGTTAAACTTGCGCCTCTAGCGGCCCAAGCTATAGGCTTCTAGGCTGTATTGCTATTACCTTCTACCTTCTTCTTCTATCTATTATATGAAGAAGAATGTCCCGGGCGTGAGTTTTTTTTATATACAAATCTACAGTTTTATTGCTAGCCTGATGAAATCTTGTACAAATAACCTTCAAAACAAGAGGAAGGTCACTGTTTACACGACATTTTGAAAAACCACCCTTAAACGCTTAAAGCCAAATTTTGGTACTTCTTGTTGAAATTTAGCAAACTTGACGTTCAAAATTGACCGGTCAGTGGCTGAGTTGGCATCGCGTTTGGGTCTCACCCAGGCGTCGTGAATTCAATTCCTCGGCTGGCTAAGTCCGCCATTTACGACACAAGCAACATCTTCCTCTTACTGTGATGGTAGTAGGAGATTTTCAAATATTGTCAGGTTATTCGTAACCAGGGAATATTTGTCTATCTTTAAAATAAGCTATATAAGCTAAGCAATAAGATGCTTTCGAAATATAATAGTCTTTTTTTTTAATACTTAAAAAAAACATGTATTTCAAATTTAATAGTGTTTACATTAAGTTCTGCAAGTGTTTTTGATTATTTATTATTGTGACAGCTGTTTCGGCGTTCAAAGCCATTTTCAAACTACGGTTAGGACACGTTGAGACTACTTATTTATATGATTCTATTTACCCCCACCTCAATTTTATGGTACTTGATAATAGATTCTCTATTCTGTGAGGTACTCACAGTTGAAATCTGTTTTTCCCGCATTAAATGGCAATGTTTTTTTTAATATTATTTTCACAATAAATCGATTTTACCGGTAATAAATCATTTTAGGCGCCATAAAAATTGGGTGGGCGAAAATAAAATCATATAAATAATCGTCTCAATGTGGCATTTTAAAAATTGCTTTCAACCCCGAAACAGCTGTCAAAATAATAAAACTAAAATATTTGCAGAATATAATAAAAAAATTATTAAATTTGATTTTCAATAAATTTAAAAAGAAAATGAAAATTGCTTCCTACGAATTAAACACAAAAACAATTAATGTGATAATCTTGTATTCACAGTGCGATTTGCTCTGATGATGGACGCCCTAAACGTAAAATTCCCCAAACGATGAAAAACAAAATAATATATTTTTTAATAAATACAAACATTTTCGTGTTACGAATAACGTTATTATATTTGAATTCATCCTACTACCATCATTATAAGCATAACATTTGGCTTTTAACTATCGGAGGCTTAGCTAGCATAGGTTTGAATCCACGACAATTGGGTAGGAACCCAACGCATGTATCCATTCGGTTACTAACTAGGACACAAAAAACATATTTTTCCGAGTCAATATTAAAAAAAACGGTTAGAATAGACACGTCTTAATTTTATTTTGTATTTTATTGTCGACAATCCCCGTTGGGATAAATTAGATTTCACGCGGATAATATGAGAATAATTCTTACCAGTTTTCTTAATGCTTTATCGAACAAAAACGTGGGGCTTACGCAACTGCTTATAAAAATCTGAGTGTCTTGCGAAAAATGTTAAGATTTTATACAGACAAGGAAAATCAAGTCAATAATAATAATACTGTTAAATCAAAATGGATTTCGACAATCTATGAACAGGGTTGTCACACAATCTCCCGACGTCCCAACCCGAACTCCGTTCGGAGTTGGAACGTTGGCCGATCGTACAGTGACTATAAATCGGGCAACTACACAATCAGCCAACGTTCTACGAACTACAAACAAGTGATGACATTCTAGCTAAAATCTGTCGATCTACCGATATTGATAGAAACTCTACCGAAACTAATAATATTATTGACACAATTCGTTTCTCATTAGGTACTAGTAATACTGGAAATAAATAAGAGCTATCCATGAAATAATAATTATCAAATCACCCATCCTTGGTTTCTTTTGAACTTCACGATAAAAAAAAAATGTTGTCAGATGTTTCTGTCTTTCAAAATGTTAGAAAAATATGACAAATTTCAATGTTATAGCCCCCACCGTTTGTTGATATCTGTTGCGCCTGTTTTAGCTCCGTATTTTATTTTTATGCATAGCCTGAGCTAGATTGCATCACAAAAAAAATAACAATTACCCCCGATTATACATCGGATTACATGCATTGAGGTGATTTTTCATGAAAAACCGCACTATAAAAATTATCCAATTATTATTATTATTTTCTTAATTTGGGCATTTATTTGGGTGTTGGTTGCAGATTTGAGTATTTTTTGGTCAATGTAAACATATTTCAGTCATGTTTTATTATTCGCGCACCACGTCTGTCAGGATCGCCTGCCGAACTCATACTGAATGGCCAATGTATGGAGGCCGGTTCGTGCAAGTTTGGCCAGCTAGTTTGAAGGTTGGGCCAATCTAGTTCGCCATCGGAGCGATCTCGGGTCAACACGCCGAACTCTAGCCAACGTTGTCCTAACGCGTACGAACTACCCCTGTACACAATTACCCAAACGTTCGAGTTGGTGTGATTGACCCTTGAGGTGATTTTTCACAAAAACGGCGCTATACAAGTCATCCAACTATTATTATTATTGGGAGGTTGAGCGATCGTGTGGTCGTGGCATTAGAATATTTTAATTTGAAAATTATTCTTATTTCGCTGTTCGCATGTCGAGTTCCTACTTTGCCGAGCCAGTCAGTGAGAAAATGACAGTGGTGCACAACCTTTTTACCCGGAGGGCCAATTCGTAATTTTTCAATTAGTTCGCGGACCGCAGGGAGTAGATTACCTACGGTGACCGGATAAAACAACACTTTTATATTTTTGGAATAATTTGTTTTTATTTTTTGTTAATAATTTTTTTTTACAGTAACTCCCGAGGCCCGAGGGAAATAATTTTTCATCTTTGGGGATGCAGTGTGGTGAGTCTTTTAGAGGATAGGAAGGAGTGAACCTGGGTCTTGAAGAGACCCATGTTGTAGAAGGGAGGAAACAAAGAGGCCGGCAGATCATTCCACGGCTTAGCGTTGATCACAAGAACGAGTCGTAGAAGCGACCCGGACAAACAGACCGCCCGTTTTCGCACAGAGTCAAGGGTTGTTTAAGATATTTTGGGGTTCCCGACCAGAGGTGGCTGCCAAATTCTACAGGGTCAGCAGTTGTGTAGTTGGGGGTCCGATTCTCAGATGCGACTGTTACATTTTTATTTTGTCTGGTTTTTTCGGTTTCGTGTTTCATGTAAGATTTGTTAACATTATCTTCTTCAATGATTAAATATTACAATGAGGTTTATAAGCTTCACTAAGTTATTAAAATAAATTGAAGATTATTTGTTTGCTTCCTACTATTAAATGTCAGACTGCAGAAGGTTTAATGAATTGAACGGATGAAAACTTATTGTTCGAATTTAACATTAAATTGTTTTTCATTGAAACTGAATGTTTTAAATTTCTTAGTAATATGTTTTAATAAAGAAAGGTTAGGTTTCTATAAAATCAATAAATAAATTAAGGTGGGAACAGAAGTGACTGCTCAGTATTAAACTGCAAGCAGTTCGAAAAACCAGAATATCAAATTATTAAAAAGAGCCTTAATCATCATTTTGCAAGTTGCTAACTCAAGAAATACCACAAATGATTTTTCTGTAATTTTTATTCAGTCACGTCGGGGTCACCAATATAGTTTTTATGGAATCCGGATTTGCGTACAATGAAAGAAGTTTAAGCTCATTTATCGATATACCATAATAATCTAAAAATAATTTGAAACGAAACAATAAAGAAACTTTGTTTCAGGCATATTTATTTTTCACGCCTACCGGTTTTAGAACAACCGTTCCATCTTCAGGGCAAAGTGTATACTAAACAAAATTACAAAATTATGGCAGAACTTACATAATAAGTGTCACAGTGGAGGTGGGGGCGTGGCCAGGGATTAGTAAAGAGTGGGGGAAAAGATAGAGATTGAGGGAGGGATGAAATAAAACATATTGAAAATGGAGCTGTAAGATAGATTTTTTTTTTTAAATTATTAATAATAGACTCATTATTATTGAGGGATTTCTTAATTTCCAAGGTTTCTAAATTATCTAAGCGTTTACCTTTATTATTAATATGAAGAATGTTGATTGTGATTATTTGAGATAAAAACTGTGATTATTTGAGATAAAAACTGTGATTATTTGAGATAAAAACTGTGATTATTTGAGAAAAAAACTGTGATTATTTGAGATAAAAACTGTGATTATTTGAGATAAAAACTGTGATTATTTGAGAAAAAAATGATTAACGATCGCTAATCATCTGCAATCGCTAACATATATATTAGGTGTCACATTAATAGTAAAGACATACTATAAAAATAATTTAATTATTAAGTAGAGACCTGTATTTCCAGGGACGTGATAAAATAAAATGCCACGAGAAATCAATTGTCCATTCGCAGCTGATATTCCAATGTTGCTAGCATTTAGGTGTGGCGAGGGTATACGAGTACTCGTACGTACATTTTGATCCGATTATGGTGCTTGGCTTCAGTTCCAAAAGACGAAGATCTTCAAACTGTAATATTAAATTTTATGAAACACGTGCCAAAATGTTTGAAAATAGGCGCAGTTTGAAAACCATTGAAAGCAATTTTGAAGGTTTTACCTAAAATTCCAATACGTATTTCTCATAGTAGTTAAAAGCTTTCAGTATAAGAATTTTTGTCATTGGATAACTTATACATTTTTCTAACTACGTGTGTAGAATTTATAGATAAATCGTTCGTAGTATTTCTTGCGTTAGCAGACTACGAAGTGTGTATTTTTGAGTGCCCTCCTTTAAATATGTTTAATTACCAGGGTTAAATAGCCCGGTAAGTATAAACCTTTAATTCCTTGTCTTCTTTACATGCCGACTTTCTTCCCCCAAGCTGAGGATCCCATATTCCTACTGGCTCCGGTAAGATGAGCTGTTATGCGGAAGGAGATGTAAAAGGGGAAGGTTGGGAAGTACTTCAAGATATTGAGACTATCTATCTACCATACTTCGTTATATTTTAATTATATGTTTAATTAGTACATACATCGACGGCCTCCATGGTCGAGGGGTAAGGCTCTCGACTACGAATCCGAAGGTCGCGGGTTCAAATCCCGGCGTGCGCAAGTAAATTTTATTTAATTAATTTGTGCTGTTCCACAATTAATTCATTTAAAAATAATATGTAGTATATTTGCACACGTTCCAGAGTGGAAGATAATCTCAGTATCGCCCTGGTGAAAGACCACCATTCAGAATTGAAACGTTGCTTGAAATGGCCTTTAGCCGTGTTTGGTGACCAGATCTGAATAGCCAGGTATTTCCCCACCTTCCTCTTCCCCTTCTCCTTCCCTCCCCAATACCTTCAGCCACACAACATTTTCCAATTGGGATGCCATAGTCTCACTGGCTCCAGACGGTTGGGAGCAGTTGGGACTCTTGTGAGGTATTCATATAAAAACACATGAATTAATATTCTTTTCGCATTTCGGTTTTTGAACTCTCGTCTCCTGGATTCGACAGAAAAAAAACAAAGAAATCGTCAAAACTCTGCTAAGGAATATTTATTACAGTATATTGGCTATGGCAGTGAAAGTAAATGAGAACAAAGTACCTACTTTACACAAATGCGTTGCTTGTATATAACATCCTTCAAACCCATTGAGGTACACAAATCAGCGTTTGAAATATGGGTAACAACGTGAGGCCGATTGGCATCGTAGAGATAACACGGGCTTCAGTCAATTACAAGCGCTCGCCGGGTATGAATCTCCAATGGTATCTGCGGAATGTCTATATTACTGGACATGTCGTTCTGGAAAATATAGAAAAAAGCGATGGTGTAACCCTTCATCGTCTTTACCATAGTCAATATTCGCGTAAATCAGTATTTTTAATGTTAAAAAATTCAAAGAGCAAATGAAGTAGGACGCTGTGCAATGCGGCGCCCCCGTTTATTGAGTTTGTTCGCGGTCGGAGGGATTCGGGCAACATCGACGGCAGCTTCACCCCCCTACCTACTTCACTCGTATAATATTATTTTTCATTGATTTTGCAAGGAACGCGGTCTATATTTATATACCTCATTGTTCATGTTAAAACCTTTATGTTATTAGACTTGATTTTTTTTTCTTTGGAAATAACTATGTAAAAACTTCTAGCAACTAGGCTTTGGTTCTTTGAATGCAGAGAAATTGTTTATAAAATAAATCCACAGACGTCAGCCTACTACCGATTATCATTTAGATTCAATTTGGTGTTGGTAATCGCCCTGACAGACACAATGACAATATCTTTATACATAAAAATGATTGTTTTTCTGTCTGTCTGTCTGTCCTCGATTTTCTCAAAAATCACTTTGACCGGTTTTGCTGAAAACAGCACACTTTGTTCTTATTTGTGCCGGGAAGGTTTAGTGAGTAGTTTGAATGAAATCCAATATGTAAAACTGTTGCTATAACGTTTTAAAACCAGTATAAACACCATTTAACCCGTCATGTTGTATTGAGGTTGGCCCATATACATACCACTCTGGTTAGCCACAGATTACATATTAAAAAGAAGAACGTTTGTTTGGGAAGAATATTTTCAAAATGGAAACCACAAGTAGGTATATACTTAACAACTTTTTTATTTTGAGATATTTCGAAAATAAATTGTAGGAATAAAATAAAATTTTCAAACGAACGATTCTTCATTTCATTGTTTAGAGATAGTAATAGTCGTCACAAGGCATTACTTTCGCTATCAATTCAATTATGGCACCTAAATGACAAGCAAGAGTTCACAACTTCATAACGTTATTTAAAAAAAAATACATATATATATATTCCCGAGCAAAGCCGGGTACATATCATTTCTTTCTCTCTTTACTACAAAACTAGTCAGAATAATTATCTTAGAATCTGGGTTCGTTGGGGCAGGTATTTTAGGTACAAATTCAGTCAGTCGAAATTTATTTCCAAAGATGTTGTAAATAAATGAAATATGCAATAAAAAGTCACTAGTCTTCTTTGAAAGGAACCGTCCTTAAATTAAGCCTCCGAAAAATATAAAATTCGGAAGTAAAGACTAAACCTTCAAAACAAACTAAGTAACAATTTCGTAAACAAAATGAGAAAAAAGAAAATTCTGTAAAATTTTTCGAACATTCACATTTGAAGAACGTGTACAGTCGAGGTTACCAACCACTTTTCCACCCGGTATAAGTAACTTATGGTTACTCCTTCAGGGTGCACGTCAAGGACTCTAATCTTTTAATTAAACGAATCTATAATTTTTAAAGGACTCTAAACCCTCAAGTGTACCTGCACAGCTTTCGCATAGAAGGAGGTTAGTCACAAACGCACATCAAATCGGTTAGTACAGATATTGACGACGACAAAATATAGCCCTTAGTGGCTCCTTCTGTCGATAACCGGAGTAATCCAAGATGAAATGAGGGAGTGCACCAACAAACCTATGAATAAACAAACAAGAAACACAAAAACACATTATATCCAGAACAGACCGCAGCCACGAAACCAGGCCAGTCCCTCCAGAGCAGTGCAAAGCGACTTCCTGCTTCCGACACTCTTCCCGTGTACAGTAGAATCATGCAGGAGAGTTATGTCAGTTTTTTGTATTTTTTCGGCATTCACTATATAGCAATTTCTAGACATCCTCGACACTATTAAATTAATTGTACCGACGAGGAACACAAGACAGACTGTAACATTTTTCTGCAGCACTTACATAACCAACTTTCGGACTCATTCATTAACCAATAGAATGCATGATCTGGGCAATAGGTTTTGAGGTGTTGTTGATGTATTTGCTCCATTTATACAGTAAAGCGTCATCTATACCAGCACTTTGATGATACCTGCAATATGTAGTATTGTAGCGTGGATAATGTAGTATTAATGATTTGAGTTTTAATATTGTTTTGGTTTTCTACTTTATGTCACTGTTTGAAAAAGATTGTTCGTTACTTTATGGTTTAAAATCTCTATGTAATTGTAATTTTTGATAGCTCTTTATGTTGTGTTCTAAAATCAATTAAATAAATTAATTGATTAGATATTCTCGCTTGTGCAATGGAGTGCTGTAACGTAGGACTACTGCGGGTAAGGGAGATCTGCGGGCGGGTGTTACAAACTAGGTCGAGCCAAATCGAACCTCTATCGGTGTGCACTAATGCATTCAAACGTGCGTTCTTTAAAATGATTTGCCAGTCAAACAACTTTTTCGCCAAAAACAACAGGAGGCGAAAACAAATGCTGTTTTATATTACTTCGCAAGGATATCACTATCGGTGTGTGTGTGTGTTGGTTGGGATTGTATCCGTACACATTAAGATACACAATTACACAATAATCGTGTACGACAAGACATAGAAACAATGAATAAATTTAAACATGAAATTACACATTGGATTATTAAAACAGGTAGTCAAATTATTGCTAAATACTGCATTACACATTCTTTTAATATAATAATAATATTTATTTGAAACACACGTTATTTTACAAAAATATTTCAGAAGGTTTTGACTGTCCAACTAGGAACAAATCCCGTTTTAGGGCAGTCAAATTGATACGTTTAGTTCACTTTAATATATGTATACACGAAATAATATAAAAGAATCCATAAAGTAAAACGTTTTTTTTGTTTTGTTTTTAAAGTTTGGTGCATTTTAAAAAAAATTATTGTAGAGTAATAATAAATTACATATGAGATGTAAAAGCTTAAAGTATAAAAGATTAAAGTATAAAATATTAAAGTATAAAAGATTAAAGCATGATATGTATTTTTTTAATTCAGTGTAGAGTAATAATGAATTACAAATGAGATGTATGAGATCTTAAACATAGCCATTTAATTTTGAATTTTTTTTTTTTTTTACATGAATACCGCACAAGAGTCCCAACTGCTCCCAACCGTCTGGAGCCAGTGAGACTATGGAATTCCCAATTGGGGAATGTTGTAAGGCTGAAGGTATTCGGGAGGGGATGGAGAAGGGGAAGGGGGAGGTGGGGAAATACCTGGCTATTCAGATCTGGTCACCAAACACGGCTAAAAGCCATTTCAAGCAACGTTTCAATTCTGAATGGTGGTCTTTCACCAGGGCGATACTGAGAGTATCTTCCACTCTGGAACGTGCGCAAATATACTATATATTATTTTTAATGAATTAATTGTGAAACAACACAAATTAATTAAATAAAATTTACTTGCGCACGCCGGGATTTGAACCCGCGACCTTCGGATTCGTAGTCGAGAGCCTTACCCCTCGACCATGGAGGCCGTCAAATAATTATAATACTTCCAAAATAAAACATATGTAAACAACCTAACCTCTTGAATAAGAAAATAACTTATTATTCTTTCTGAGGAAATGTAACCTTTTTTTTAGATAACTCCCCGCACAGGAGACCCTGAGGGAAATAATAGGGATGCTGTGTGGAGGGTCTTTTAGAGGATAGGAAGGAGTGAACCTGGGTCTTGAAGAGACCCGTGTTGTAGGAGGGAAGAACACAGAGGCCGGCAGACCATTCCACAGTCGAGCTGTTGAATACAATGACGTATGGTAGAAGCGTCCCGTTATGGCGTTTGGCGTGTTTCCCTACTGTGCACCGGTGGCGAAGCGATCAATGACGTCATTTTCTCAGAGTTTTTTTCCATTAAAATATCGGTAGAATAAGGACAGCATTCCCACCTGGCGTCTGTGCTCCAAAGATTGCAATCCGTTTGTTAAGATAGGCGAATCTATCAAACGGACCGCCCGATTCTGCACAGAGTCAAGGATTTTTTTTCAAATATTTTGGGGTTCCCGACCAGAGTTGGCTGCCAAATTCTGCAGTTGGGCGTACTTGCGATTTGTAGAGGGTCATTAGTTGTGTACTATTAAAGTATCCGCGGGCCCTGTAAAGTAGGTCCAGCTTCTGAGAGGCTAACATTACTCTGGGTAAATGATATCTAACAAAAATTGATAACCTCGGTTACTGGTAACACTTCTACTGTTTCAGTAACCATATAACTTTCACAGTAAATTTTGAATATGTGTTAAAAATGGTATCAAAAAGGTAAATTAAGCAATAAACTAAATAAAAACACTACGGGGGTTATTTATAAAACTACAGTTGTTTCACATTTCGATTACTGCTCTACGATATTATATTTGGCCAATGAAGGAAACCCAAAAAAGCTACAACTGATTCAAAACAGAGCTATGAGATGTATACCAAGGAAAGCCAAATAAATATACACAAATCAATCAATTGAGAGAAGAGCCTTGACTGGATTGCAATAAAAAAGAAACTGCTAAACAATGTGTTTTTTTTATAAATAAAATTCTGAATAACCAAATGTCAAAATATTTTACGAATGAAATTGTTTTTAGTAAAAATGTACATAATTACGAAACCAGGAATGTAAATAAAATTGGATCACCGCGTATGAGAAAAACAGAATCACAGAACTGTTTAATGTATGGAGGACTGAAAATGTATGATGAGATGCCTGAAAGTCTGAAGAATTAATGTATTTAAAAATAATTGTTATACGTACTGTAAAAATATGATATTATAAACAATGAAATGTTATCATGTACGTATTAGTTTATATACATGCAATGTTAAATGAACTAACTCAATATATAAAAAAAAAATATATATGTTGTCATTATTATTGTTTTTAATAAGTTGTTGACGATTATAAACATCATTGTAATGTATTTTTAATCATTGAAGATAATATTAAAAACTCTCAAAATGAAATATGAAACCGAAAAGACACGTAAAAAAAAAATTGGGATTCGAGATCAGGTCCTCATGGCCTATCTTGGACCTTGGACCACGGTCCCGGAAACACGAGGTCCTGGGTTCGAGTTCCAGCTGCTACCATTATCTTTTTATGTATCTTTTCGGTTTCATGTATCATTTTGAGATTGAGAGACAATGATCAAAAAGGTATTATTCCTAATCATTAAGAAGAGCAGCAAATGGCCTTACAATTTGTGCCAGTTTCTTATCTAACAGATTAGCTCCAAAACGCAATTTTTCAAGAAAGTAACTGTTGAACATGTAAGTGACTACAGGTGATTCCGTTGTTGTTGTGGTAGCTTCCGCTGTTGTCGTTCTGATCGTTGTTTTTGGAATTGGTGACGTTCTTTCCTCATCATCACCATCCGATTCTTGCGATATAACCAGAACTGGTACAGGGGGAACTACCGGACGTTTGTGCTTCCTTCCTTCTCTGTAGCATTTGTGACCTTCCGGAACGGCAGTCAATTTGACGAATTTGAATTTTTCACCTAACTTGATTCCGACGATCAAGTCATCAAGCCCTTCGTAGATCGATAAACCTGTGATAACGACATCGGTAGGTGAAATCCTTTCAGCATACAGTTCGGAATCCCTTGATCCAACAGAATTAATGTAGTCGATATCGAGTCCAAATAATGATCCTTCTTTCGTATCTCCTACTGTATTCTTTCTGAGTGATAGAATTACCAGCTTTCCTGTGACTAGATCCAAAGCTAGTTCTACAGGCATCAAGTCAGGATCCGTTTTGATAGGTCGCGTCCTGATGCCTTTAGGTCCTGTGACAGATACTTCTCCTGCATCTATTTTGTAGGCATTTTCTTTATCGTCCACTAAGTAAGTGCAGCTTGATATATTGTCCAAATCCGCCCCTTTAATTTGGTCTATCTCATCGATGGTATAAGACTTCGAATTGCTGTCTTGCACCACAATTATCGGTGTGTCTTCTTTTGTCTCGCCCGGTTTGAATTGGATTTTTGTTATTTCTGAGTCAAAATCTACCTCGCTGTGGCATCCATATACTCTAGAGTTGATATCTATAATTTTGGACTCGCAGTTATCTTCATTGCGTAAGTAAAAACAGTCATTCTTGTATTCAGCGTCGACTGCGCCGAGGGAAACTGCAAAGACGGCTGGTATTGTGAAGAAGAAAATGAAGGCTGCAACCGAAGAGTGCATTTTATTTGAATTTTCTGAAATCAAAAATATTTCTGTTCATAATGTAGTGTATAATATAAAAAAAACTTGTACAAGACTTGGAACAATTGCTGGTAGAATCAATACCTTAAAAGTATTTATACCAATTGAAACTTTATGAATGGTTTATATGTAACTAGCAGAATCTCTGGGAAGACTTGGAGAGATACCACAAAAACTAATATAAAACAAATCCAAATGGATCAAAACGCTATTGTAAAACAATTAGTAGTCCTTAGTGTTTACAGATAGAGACATGATACCCTATTGTTATTCCAAAGTGCGAAAAATTTAACTATTAAGGCTGTACTATGATACAAAATTGTAATTTAACATGTATTTAACCTGCAGCATAAAGATAAATTATAAAAATATTAACAAATAATTTAAAAAATGTAACTCTCTGAATAAGGTTAAATATATGTTGAATATCTCTCTGAAAGGATTTGATAATGTGAATGTTAATTTGAATGGAAGGATCAAAATGTAAGAAAGAGTAATGATAGATAATAGAAAGTGTGTAGATATTAAGATGAAAACAATAATGTATAAAAATATATCTAAATAATAATTCATAGGCAACTGTTAAATTCTGAAATGATAATGTGTTTGGTTCCTATCTTATTTTTTATTTATCCTGTCCTTACCTTTCCAAACCAAACACAACGTTTTGAAAAATGGAACACAGTGATCTGACAGTAATTGCTTTGAGTGCTCTCTTGTTCGGAGAAGAAAAAACTACATTCGAGGAGCATGTTCGTTCTTGACTTCATTCGGTAAGTGTTTGGTTAACCTCGACCTTTTAAACCTTAAGACTGTCCCTTATTACAATCAAACAAAACCAACATTATTTTTGACGTTGTTATTTACAGTCAAGCACAATTTTACAAGCGAAACCCCACATATTCGTCTGGGTAGTTACGCTTGTAACATTATATAACAGCACCTATTGACAAGCCATATTGATTGGCTTAACATAAGCTTTTTATCTGTATCTCGCTTAATTTTTTATAATAAAATAAAAGAGATAAACCGATAGAAATAGGTTGCAGGCAGTGAAGTGCACAGAGTTGAACATAATACCACTTAAGATTATTCCTAGCCATGAGATAGCAAACGCCATTTTAAATATGATTCAATGCCATACTCAGGCAAATATAAAACTGAAGTTTAACAACGTAACATGCAACAACACTACAAACTACACATATCAAAAATACACTCCACAAAATACGGACTGAAATCATTGGAATACATTGCTTACACAAGCTAAACCAAGTTGTCCGAGGAATTGAGACAATTATGCGCTTCGGAAAAATCTCGAAATGATGTTCTTTTAAAACGATATTTATTATACGTACCAACTCTGTTCTGATAGTAGTCCAGCTAAACTTTGTAGATTCTAATGTGGGTATACCCTTTTCTCTCTCTCACGTAAAACGTTGTTATGTATTTCTATTGTATCTGTATGTTTCGCGCCTGAATTTATACCCGTATATGTTATTTTCCTATTGTTTATATATATTTTAATTAACCTACATATTTGTTTTGATAACTTTGTAAAAGCTAATGTTATGTAGCAATAATAAACCGTCCCATAATGAGTTGAATTGATAACTCATGGAGAGCAACATTGTTGTGTGGCTTATTAGAAAAATAATTAAAGTACTGTAAACAGGGTAGGCAGTAGGAAAAACAGCGAATTAATTTGATTGAAAGCCAACGTGATATTTTCGATATTTTGTTAGTAAAGTTGTTCTAATCAATGAATGTACCAATAGATGGCACTGTTTTCCACATTTGCTGGCATTTCCGAAAAGCACCGCTTTTTAGAGATAATAGAAGAGAATGTATGAGACGATGTATGAATGGTAATGAAGCAAGAAGTGTATGCCAAGATCGAGATGTTTGGCGGACCGTCCTTTCTACATACCCCTGCGGGGAAACGGCGCCATGGTTAGTTAGTTAGTTAGTTACATAAACGAGTCGTCCCTTAAGGCGATGCAATGGCAAGTAATGCAAAATCATGTGTTTTCGGTTTGAGAATTTATTGGCATAGAAATATCATAGTTGATTTAATTAAATACTGCAAGTCCGAGTAGAACACACCTTGGCCCTTTGTTGAACCGATTTTTTTTGGTATGTATTTTTATAAGCCTAGACCTCAAAAAAATGTTGAAAGCGAAAAATCTCCTACAGACAAACCCCTTTTTCGATGTTGTCGTATAGTTCATTGTGGTAAATTAAGTTTTTTAGAATGTCACCGTAAAACATTTTAATATTTATGCCTGAGCTTTACAAAATAAAAGAAAACACGCATTTTGGTGATGCTTTTTTTTTTGCATAAATCGAAACATACGGCGATGTTAAGCGGGAATTTCAACCTTGTAGCCACCTGCATAAGGAGAGCGTGATTTCGTTGGACTTTTAGCAAATGGATCGCCTTAACGCGCATTGTCCATACATAACACCTGTACGTTTGAACATATAGAATGGATTCAACATTTGAATATGTGGTGAACGTCCCTTTGCAACCATAGTTCCTGCCTTTGACACGTTATGGTGGTTCGGTCAGGGTAGCGCGCGCGGCGCTGTATTTAGTAGCAGATACTTCGCGCGTAGTTTTGAAAGTGAAGATTGATTTCTTGCAATTATTTTCTGCATTTTAATATTTTTATGCCAGTAACGTTGGTAGATTAGGCAGTGTTTATGCGCCTAATATGTAAGTATACAACTAAATAGTACACAAGTGCAAACTTAATAGTACATGACTGCTGACCCTGCATAAATCGCAAGTGCGCCCCAATTGCTTTACTGGCTGACGTCTTTCTGTTTAATGGATATTGTGTTATTTTATGGATTCTGATGGAAAAAAAGCCAGTCCACTAATTCGTTTAGAGAAAGTATCGTTCATTAAGTCTGAATGAAACACTGAAATTAGAGCGAAAATATAGGAAACACAGTGTGACGTCCGAATGAAAAGACGTGCCAATCGTGCCATAATAGTCAAATTTCCCTACCATTAAATTAGCCGTCGGGCTGGAGAAAACCACGTGATAACCTAAATTAGGAACCAGGCAGATTCACGCATTTCGCGAATACATGACGTTATCATTCGTGTATTGACTGGCGGCGAGCGATTACTCAAAGATTTTAAGGAATAAAACAATAATTATGGTTACTTTCCACACGTAAACGTTATTTGACTTATTTTGGTATTATTCAATATAACACATGAACAGTTTAGTGATACTAATATTATCAACTCGGAACAGTCGGAACTCGGAATGTATACCGCCGTCACGTTTCTCAATGTTTCTTTCGAGTGACTGCGTTAAGCATATTACAAATATTTATAACAGGGTCTTACTAAATACTCTCTCAAAATATTCGGTTTCTGTAAACAAGCGGAACCTTTTTACTCATTTGCCGTTGTTTTTGTTTGTTTTTGCTTAAATCGGTGGTTTGTGATAGTTCGGAATCTATCAGCTCAGCTACGGAAAATGGAGATTTACGGTAAATTCCACACAATTGTAAAAATGACGTGTTGATCATTAGCAGATTTGTTTTCGAAGAGTAAATATTAATACTTTAAGTGCAGTGCGAGTTGCCTGCAAGCTGTCAAGGTACATTTATTAGCAAATCAAATGAAAGTGATAAAATAAAACAAAAATTGAGGGCGCTGCAATCGTTTAGAAGGTTTTATATGGCAACACAAAGATGGCTCATAGGAAAATCAAAGCAAGTTTCAAAAAAAGATTGGTCCAAGTGTAGAAGTTCCATATTAACCAAATAAATTAGTGGTACTTTCCGAAAGGGGATATTTCTACATCATATTCTAAGACAATTTTAATGTCATTTTTCTTTTTGCAAAATTTTATATATATAAATAACCATGTATGATATAAAAGATGTTAAATAAATAAATAAAAAATCACCTTTACCGATCAAAATTATCAAAATCCAAGATGTTTTGCCTTGTTCATTTAAAACAAACCGTCATACTCGAATATGTGAAAACTTTTCAATGTGGTGAACACATTTCAAAGACGACGTGATAAGCTTGGTGTTGTTATAGTAATGACATTTTATAAATGCCGAGCTATTCCCCTTTTTTTTTGGTAAAATATACGAGTGTTTGTTATAAGATGCATCGTACCATTATTTATCGACAAACTTGTTTTTTTTTTGGCTTATAATTTAAAGTTAGTTGGCCTAGAATAAAATTGTTTTTAATTTAAGCGATTTCTCAATACTTCGTTCCTCTTTTCCTCAAGTTTGACATACCCATTGAAATTTAATATTCAAATTTTTATAGAAAGCCATAATCATAAATGTGCGGTTCGTCGTTATAATTATATGTTAAATAACTTATTAACCATCACCCCATTTCCACGTAGGCGTAGGCAGATAGGATGGCCAACTCAATACTACGTCACATATTTATTTACTTGAGACACAAACAGGACATTGATGAAACATGCTTGTTTTACAAAAAATGCTAAAAATCATTATAAATGACCCAAGACTAATGCGTCTGCAGCATTCTTACTAAAGTAGAGACAGCGTAAACACGTAAATGTAATTTACGTACAAATACAACATGTATACAATTTTTAATTAACGTTTTTGATTAATTTAATTAACTACTTTAATCAATTTTTGTTTATGTTTATAATTTGTCTATTGTGTTCTAATTTTTATCATTTGACTATGCTTGACATTATTATTTTTAGTATTACTCCTGATGAAAAAGCATTCTTTTTGAAACGTGTACGTAAATAAAAAAAATATCATTGGAGAAAATAATATTAACATAACCTAAATGAAACATGAAATCGGAAAAAAACAACAGAAAATAAAAAGATTTCAGTCGCATCTGGGACTCGAACCCAGGACCTCTGCCTATCCAGGGCAACCGCTTTACCAACTTAGCTATAAGACCAGTTCAATTTATGTCTTATTCATCGATATCATATCTCAAATTCAAGATTTGTCAATAATATTCTCTATTTTTAATCCCATATTATAACTATCTTTATGATGATTACAAAGTTCTTCACGAACTTGCAAACTAGACAGTGTTTCACTTAAAATAACTTTCCCTATTACCTACACCACCTTCTGAAATAACAATACAAATTCGGTGATGACAATGCTGCGCCGGCGGGTCAATATTTCACACAACTTGTGTATATCTTCTAGGTACTCTTTCGACTGTGTTACAAGCAACTCCCCGTTACCCAGTACATAGTCACAAGCAATATGCCCGGCATTGGGTGTACACTGTTCGCCACCACAACTCTGTATTCATAGAATATCTTGGAAAAATACAAAATTAAAAAAATATCCTTATCTAATATCACTGAAGAAAGATAAATTACAATGATTTTTTTAATTAAAAAAACCTTTGTAACCTTTTTCCAGTTATTTATTTTCGACCGGACCGGTTTCACCCTGTCACGGGCATCGTCAGACTGGCACAATTAAAACTAAATCTATGCTATATATAGCATCGATGCCAGGAGTGAGTCCTCCTGCTTTCTAATATTGTTTTTATTTATGACTTGAATTTGTTTTATTTCTGACGGTACTGTTTACTATTATGTTTTTAGAAACTACTTTCGGGTTGGTTTATTACCCTCTGGAAGACGGATTACATTGTGTTTGTTTACTGAATCTATGGGTTTTTAAAAATTATATAAATTCATTCGTGTCAGCTTTTATTTGAACAGATGAACTATAAAATTCATTTTAGCAAACGGAAAGACGGAAATCACCAAAGACCAAACAACACCAGAAATAACCATCTGTTCTAAAGCTGAGACGACTGACTTTATATAATAAAAAAAACCATAAATTCAGTAAACAAACACAATGTAATCCGTCTTCCAGAGGGTAATAAACCAACCTGAAAGTAGTTTTTAAAAACACAACAGTAAACAGTCAGCAATAAAACAAATTTCAATTCATAAATAAAAACAATATTATATAGCAGGGGGACTCACTCTTGACATCGATGCTATATATACCAAAGATTTAGTTTTAATTGTGGCAGTCTGACGATGCCCGTGATAGGATGAAACCGGTCCGGTCGAAAATGAATAAGTGGAAAAAAGTTACAAAGGTTTTTTAATAAAAAAAATCATTTTAATATGGAATTCCACCATGAATTGACGGTTTAAAAATTAGAAAGATTTATAAATGGATTACTAGTTTTTTTGTGTCATTCTTTACTGGACCTGTTGTCAGGTGAACAGTAATGTATAATATGTACGTAAATATTTGTCAAGAGCAAAAAGCTGTCATAATGGAGAACACAACTTTAGAGTTCAATATCGCATAATATTGCCGACTTAAAACCATTTAGGGGTAAGAAAAATTGAGCTCACTTCGGTCACACAGACACATTAAAAACACACTTCTTTAGGTTTGTCTCTTCCGTGGTTCTATCCTGCACATCTTCTAGAATACATTTTAATACATTTCTAGTAGTAACTCCGAGGAGATGGTGTGATGGTTTGTTAGTTAATTAGTTGAATCTTTCATAAAAAACTTGTAAGGTACCTTACCTCTTTGTTAGACAAACTTTGTGTTTTTTGATAAAGCTAATAACGTCAGTTGGGCACAAATCTTCAATAATACTGTTTCATTTAAAAAATCGACTTTGGATTTATAGACAAGGTAAAAAAAATAAATTTGTAATCGTTGAATTCAGATGGAATTCGAATTTTCAGAAACAGGGTTGACCAAAGAAAAAAAAACTGTAATTTTTTGGTCAATGTCCATTAGAGATAGAAGCTCCGTCTAGCCGAAGTAATCACAATCTTTCTACCGGTGAAATTGTATTATAATTTCAGAAAATTACAATTGCCATGTTATCATGCTTGTCAGTCGATGACAATTTATGTGATATCATCACCGCGGATCTCAAGGATGGACCCGACATTGAACATCAAAGGCAGGCCGTCAGTATACGAGCAGGTGTCCTAGCGAGGAGATTCAACAGACGCACCAAACCTGTGAAGAGAATAATATTCAATGACTGTACCAATCTTTATATGGTAGATCTGTGGATTCACTATACGCAAGCGCAGTAGAATGCCAATACAACAACGCCTATAGACAATCGTTTCGGCTACAGAGTTCTAGAGAAATGTTCACACCAGGCAGAGTGAACTGTTTTTATGCAACAATGAGGTATAAATCATCTAACTTGTAAGCGAATAAATTCTCGAAATGTTATAATAAAAGCCGTAATCGGGTGGTTAAACGCCCTAATACAAAAAATGGATTCTCCAAAAACCTTCATAAGAGTTTCTTACGAAGTGAATACCATTTATATTATAATGTTATTTCCTTTTTTTTATATGAATACCGCACAAGGGTCCCAACTGCTTCCAACCGTCTGGAGCCAGTGAGACTATGGCATCCCCAATTGGGGAACGTTGTGAGGCTGAAGGTATTGTGGAGGGGAAGGGGAATGGGGAAGGTGGGGAAATACCTGGCTATTCAGATCTGGTCACCAAACACGGCTAAAAGCTATTTTATTATTCACTCAATGGTGGTCTTTCACCAGGGCGATACTGAGAGTATCTTCCACTCTGGAACGTGCGCAAATATATTACATATTATTATTTTTAAATGGATTAATTGTGAAACAGCACAAATTAATTAAATAAAATTTACTTGCGCACGCCGGGATTTGAACCCGCGACCTTCGGATTCGTATTCGAGAGCCTTACCCCTCGACCATGGAGGCCATGAAATATTTTATTATTTCAAATATATATTATTATGTATTATACCTCTTGTGAAACCTTTTCTTTTCATGTTAAGTACATATAATGTAAATTTATTTTCTTTCTTTTTATGTTTTATATTTGATGGTGTACTATAATGCCTATATGAACCACATTGTATTTCACAACCCCCGCAAGTAGCCCGGAATAAAAATATTATTATGATTATTATGTTATAATTACTTGATAGAAAGCTCAAACTGAACTATAATAGAATCAGAGATTGTCCACTTGACAATGTTATATTTAAATTTCTGCGACACGCCCATCTAACTCCTGCGTCATCGCACAATTTACAACTGCAAATTAAATGTTCACCAAAAAATCAACGATTTAGTAAGCAGAGCATGCAAGCTTCTAAGCTTCGTAATTCAAAATTCATGTTAATTTCATAACGCGCAAACACTGAGTTTATTATACAAACCGCTAGTGTTAAGTGTATTGGAATTGAATTCTATTACTTATGAATATATTGTACGTTATGAAATTTTAACCTTTTTTGCATCTACGGACGATACCCTTGGCTATACCCATCGATACGTTTTTTGGGTATAATCAATAACCACTCCCCAGAGACACTTAGAGGGATTGATGTATTGCTCTACTTAAATACATTACAAATTTATTAAACGGTAATATATAAAAACAACAGTGAGATTTCTGGCCAAAAAACATTTCTTTGTACCAGAATCTCACTCTCGATAACGTCATCGTAGCCCCCTGTACTGTCGAGCTAGCACTACAAATTAATTTAAAATATGAACTTAATTCATTAATAGTACACTTGCCCCAAGTATCATTTTAACGACTGGAGGCAATGGTCACGTAACACCTATTTTGGCACTAGCTTAGTTTACAACCATCCACGTTTGTTTTGCGTGATTTTGACTACTGTAAGCAAATTATTCTGTTTATATAAAAAAAAAAAAAATTACCTAGTTGCTGTTTTACGTAATTTTGTTTGCTCTGTGCTAAACACATCGCTGTAATCTGTGGATCAAAAAAATGATCTGTTTATTTTTATGTCCTATAACGCATTTACAGGGTTTTTGGCATTGCTTATATATAAGTGATACAATTATAAGTAATTCGATTATAAAAACTGTAACGCTATTAAAAAAAAGTTTGGCTTTGCCAACCCTAGTTATTACCACCAAAATATCTCTGAATATTTAACTATTAAACGTAACACTCTCAAATTATCATAAATAAATAAACATTTTACGGAATCACCATCGTTGATGATTTAGTAACCTTGTGAACGTTCTTACAGCAAGGTAAAAATAGTTATTCAAATGAACTCTGACAGAAAACATCACAAGGAATAATAGTATTTTCGACACTAAAAATTAACACGTTCTTAGTAGTTCCCGTAGGCACTCAGGATGTATTAATTCTTTTTGCGTTTGATTCGTAGAATTCCACTAAATATTTAAAAAGAAATTGATGCCTAAAATGATTTATTACCGGTGAAACCGATTTAATGAGAAAATAATTGTGACAATAGATTATTTGTTCTGTGAGGTGCTTTGAAATCTGTTTTCTGCGCACATGGCAATGTTTTCTTAATTTTTTTATAATGACATTATTAAATTTGATTTACATTATATTTATAATATAAACCCATAAATTTGTTTTTAACCACTTTTAACCAATTTTACATAATTTCTTTTTACTTATCTAAAATCCAAAAAACTTGTTGCTCTTTTTTCTTTCTGTGTCGTACATCATATCATGCATTTTGAAATTTCTAATTAAATTTTACACATATTTTTACGTCATCTGAAATATAAAAACACGTTGCTTTTTTCACTATGTCATTCACTCTTATTATATTATGCACTTGTATGTTATACATCTCGTTTCATCAGACTATTACTATTTTTAAAAACATGTATTATCTCCTACTTAAAAACTTTACTAATATAACATCTCTGTGTCATGCACTTATACATTATTATACATATATTTCTTTTTATTTCTTTCTGGACACAAAATCACGTAAAATGTTAAAATATGTAAAAGCCCATCAGGGCGTTAATCATTAATAAATAAATAATAATCTCAGCGATTTATTTAGTTTGTACTATAATTATGGCAAGCCACAAATTAAATGCTTTTTATGAATATGTTTTTAATTTTTTTTTAACTCTGGACAAAACCATTGACACCTTTCTCTTTTGACAGTAGCCAGGTTCCTTAATCCTTCAGTATTTTAAATATGTTTGCCTGGAAGTTCGAACGATCTTGAAAAATTTTATTGATTTTCGGAATGTTTCCTAGGTATTTTAAATGAGCAGTGTATTAATTACTGTTTAACTTGTTGCAAAAAAAATATTATTTTAGACACCAGATAAAATTACCTTGCAAGTGTTTGCATTTAAAATATAGAAAATGTCAAAAACATCTCCAATGATGAAGCTTTTAAATATGTTTTCGAAATGTGGTTCTGTTCCCTCTGGTTGGAAAAAAACAGTCGTTCATCCTATTCCCAAGAAAGGTGACCACTCCAATTCGGCCAACTATCGTGCTATAGCGATCACATCGATTCTGTCCATAGTGATGAAACGCGCGATCAACAACAAACTGCTCACATACCCAGAGAGGAATAAAATTATTATGATGTCAATACGGATTCCGGCCGAACCGCTCGTGCGGTGATCTTCTCGCGTATATGACGCATGTTTGCGGGCGGTGCCTGGAACGTTACAATGAGACCCAAACTGTTGTACTGGACATTTACAAGGCCTTAGACCAGGTCTGAAACCAATGACTGCAAAAAATGCAAAAAGAAATAAAAAATACACTGATATTTATAAAATAAAATAAATATTTTAAATTTAAACGTGAAAAATGTTGAAAAGAAAAGTTTACCACATACTTTCGGAGTGTCAGAACTCAGCAGACTCAGCAGAATTCAGAACTAAACTTAAAACACATCTTTTCAGACAATCGTATCCATAAATTGAAGAAATTCACCTGTAAATTGCTTAGCTAGGCTAGCCGGTTAGTACTTACCTAAAGTCATTAAATAAATAAAAATAAAAATAAATAAAATTTACGCATCTGTGCGCAAATGCGTCCACAGCCCGCAACACTGTAAATAACCAAAGTGTAAAATAAATTTTAAAAAAATGTTAATATTTATTAAAAGCTTCTTACGCTTTTTAAGGTAATTTTATAGATATTTTCGAGTCCTAAAATTCAATTTATGAATACTTTCCAGTCCTAAAAATTATAAGTATTTCAATAAATACCAACTCTTCTTGTGCCACCAATCTTCTAATAATTGTAACATCAATAGAAAAGGAGCAACAAATAACCATGTAAAACTATCATCTCTATAAATAAATTTTCTAATAAAACTGTGTTCATCTGAAGCGACCTGCCAGGTAAGTATGTTTTTCTGTATCTGTCTGTACATTATTAGTTAAGAAATATTTGTACAGCGCCCTTGAGGTGATTTTTCACAAAAACGGCGCTATATAAATCATCCAATTATTATTATTATACATTTTAGCACTCAGCGTCGAAAATATTTATAGAATATACATTGCGTTTGTTTTATAGTGTTTGTGTTCACTTCACTTTTTATTTCGATTATAGAAGGAAAAATTATAAATAATTTTAGAATTGCCTGAGAAAATACATTAAAATAGCTCGCCTTTTGAAATCATTATTTTATACACTATAAATGTTAATTTCTTGGATACATGTTTACCCACACATGCATATTAATGTTATTAAAAAATATCACTTTTCTGAATTTCTTATTAAATTCCAAATTTAAATTTAAATTTAAATGTCCCATGTAACTTAAACTCAATTTTTTTACATACAAGTATACTTCAATTTGCAACATGCATGGTTTTTTGATGAAAAATAAGTAATAATAAATATTTTGACTTAACTATTATATAAAGAAAAGTGTACCGGACGGGCGGTGTGTGCTTGTTTTGTGTACAGTTTTATTCCAAGCTTGATGAAATTTTGCACACTTAACCATCAGAATAAGAGAAAGGTCACTGTTTGCATGAGATTTCGAAAAACCACCCCCTTCTCTATTTCCCACTCCTTAAAGTAGAATGTTGGTATTTCTTAATGAAATTTTGCGCACTTGAAGTTCAAAATAAGAGGAAAATTACTGAGGAGGGATAGGGGTAGGGTTAATACATCATAAAAATTTTAAGTCAAACCGTACATGGCAACGCCGGATACTTCAGCTAGTACCAACATAATAGTTACTTTGGAATTTTGAAAAAATTAAGACAAAAAGACGATTTTAATACGATGTGCAAAGTCTTCGTTTTTTTTCAGTTAACCGGTAATGCCGCAACTTAAAATTCACCACTTTGGCTATTTTTAGGATTTTATCTATGTAGATGCTGTGTCGGACGTGTGAACCTCTTGGTCTATTCCAGAATAAGGTTTTTATGTAATTGTCGGTACATTTGTACGGGGCCGGAACTTAGCAGAAAACAAGTGTTTTTTGTTCGTAACTGGCTCCCCTAGTCAATTATCATTTTGTTTTGTGCAAACTTATTAAATGTATTGTGCGGGTGGCGGGGAGTGTCCCGTCACTGCTTGTTAAGAATGAAAAAATAAATGAAAGAGCGAGTCAACGCGGTGCGAGGGAGATGGGTGTTGTCGGATAAACTGGCTCGAAAATGTGCCGATAGCGCTGCGAAATCCCAACCAGAGCGCTCGGGTTAGCGCCTTGGGTACAAATAGACCGCAAAAACGGCTATTTATTAGTCATACAGCAACTCTCGTACCGACAATATTTCTCTATTTCGACTGCCCCGCCTCGCTCTGCTTCTACCGACTTGCCTTCTCCATCATTTCTGACCACCGCTGACCCTGAACCTTGGACTAACACCCCCACTGGAATCAGAATCTCGCGTCGACCACGGATAACGCCTGCAGAGCATTTGCCAGAATTTCTAATTTGTGAAAAATACTAAAATATTGTCGGTATCGTTCCCCCTTAAACGGAAACGATAGGTTGTGTCTCCCTCCCCTCCAGCCCTCTTTGCAGATCGGGATCAGCTGCCCCCCCCCCATAGTTCGCCTTTGTGCCATACGTCTGACACAGATGCCATGTATATATTTGAAACATACCGAGAAGAACTATTATTTTTCTTTCTAATGGCGAAAATTTACAAAGCAGCATTATAAAAAAATATATTAAAAAACTTTTGTAATGTATGAACGCCTGAAGCCAAGTGTCCTTAAGCAGATCTAATTAATATGAAGTTTGTGGCTAGAAATATCTTTTCGAGGATTGAGGGGTTTTAACAAAGTTCAGCGGCGTATGGTTGGGTGTTTAGCCATGTCTCCTGGTTTAATATAACATCATATTAAACGTTCCAGGTATCCAGAGGGTTCTTATCACCAACGCGGGACATTGGCATCATAGAAAAACATGAGTTGACATTTTATACAATTATTATTGTTTATTTTCCACTTCCAACAGCTGGGTGTGTCAGGTTGTTGTGTTTGAGGTGGCAGTGTCTTGTCAATATTGTCCTACTAGCTCTCTTTCAGTTTCTATTCACATTGAGTATTTGCAGGACCGCCGGGAGGGTTGCTGCCGCCTGCGTGCGAACATCAAAAATTCCAACCTTATCAGATATATATAAATAAAGATTTATACATTTTGAAGATTAGACGTTACACGTATATTTGTTGTTCTAGTTCAGTGATGCACAACCTTTTTACCCGGAGGGCCAATTAATCAATTTTCAATATGTTAGTGGGCCGCAGGGGGAAGGGTACCTACTGCTTGACATGGTTAACTTTGTAGTCCGTGGCGTCGCTAGTATATATTTTTTTAATTTTCATTGTAAATACATTGTGTTTATTATAACTTTTAGTTCAAAACTTGTCGCTATGCATTTTTTTCCGTTATGTAAACCACTAACTCTAACATTATCCTATAAACTAGTTTAATTCAACATTTTCTTGTAACACTTTCAGGAAACATTATTGTGTGATGACCTTTTTGTCTCCAGTGATTAATTAGGTAATAATGATATACGAAATGTCTATCTTTACAGTATTTATTGCTGCTCTGTTACAAGGTCTAATCAAAGTAATGAAGTACACGTGAGATAACCTTTCGCTTGTACATATGAATACTTTTTTTTTTAATTTTCTATTTCTTATAAATTGCATTTCAAGTAATTTACAAAATATTTCATTAAAGGGTAATCTAGGTCGTGTATACCTTATCAGAAAAGAGGAGTTCTTGTGTCTGATAAGGGAGCCACGATTCTTAATTTGGTATGTTCATAATATTTAATTTGCTTCTATTCATAAAATGTTTTGTAGAAAATATTTAGGTATGGAAGTTATTCTTTAAGACTTTAATTTTATTTATTTATTCAGCGCATTTCATTGGGGAGGTTAATGTCATTTTTTTATGGCTTGATAAATATAATGGTGTTGCATTTGAATTGTTTTAAAATTAGGTGTTATGAAGTGATTTTCATTTCTCGTATTATTTTTATAATAGAAACTTGCTTATTATCTTCCACATTTGGTACTGGAAATAGTGCGAAGAGTGATTTCGTTGAGAAGGTGGAATTTTTAGAAGTATTACTTTTATGAAGATTCTTCGTGAAACTTTTATTGAATTTAAATTATTTTTCCCCAACCAATAATCCCGTAGATAAGAAAAGAGTGAACAAGGACATAGATATTTTTGATTATTTTCACATTTAAAATATTTCTTAGCCTAACGAATATATGTATACATTTCTTTATTTGATCAATGATCACCCCGAGGTATTTAATTTCGGAATAAAATTTGATTATACTACACTTTTCGATTTGTTTACAGTTTTCATCGTTGTTATGAATCGCTCTATCTCTTTAATACTCGTGGATATATATTGATGAGGTACACATTATGTAAACATGTAATCGCAATATGTACTCTCCGCTTCTCTACACAAGCATTGCTTAAAGGAGAAGTGCAGTGTTGTGATTCGAATTTAAAAAAAAAAACACATTCTTAATTTAACCACTTCGATGGCTTAATTATTAATTTGGTGTTTGGAAAGTGCGTTGTGCGTTATGTGAACAGTCTGGACGAAGCTTTGCCATATATCGGTCAGGTATCAAGAATCAACACCTCTGTGGACCACTAGCCTTGCTTCTCAAGTAGACTCTCCAGATTTTGTTTGTTGTTGTTTTCTTTTTACAATAACTCCACACACGCCCTGAAAGAAATAATTTCCCTGACGGCCTTTACCATCTTTGGGGACGATGTGTGGAGGGTCTTTTAGAGAATAGGAAGAAGTGAACAATGGTATTGAAGAGACCCATGTTGTAGGATGGAGGAAACACAGAGGCCGGTAGATCATTCCACAGCCGAGCTGTTGAACACAAGAACCAGTCGTAGAAGCGACCCCTTCTCACGTGACAAATGTCAACCGTGTGTAAATGTTGGGCACGCGTTTGGCGTATTTCCCGACTGTGCACCGGTGCCGAAGGGATCAATGACGCTAGTTCCTCAGAGCATCTTCCATTAAAATACCGGTAGAACAAGGACAGCATTCCCTCCTGACGTCTGTGCTCCGAAGATTGCAATCCGTTTGTCAAGATAGGCGAATCTGTCAAACGGACCGTTTCGTGCCCGTTTCTGCACAGAGTCAAGGGTTTTTTTTAGAAATTTTGTGTCTCCCGACCAGAGATGGCTGCCAAATTCTACAGTGGGGTGCACTTGCGATTTGTACAGGGTCAGCAGTTGTGTACTATTAAAATATCTGCGGACTCTGTACAATACGCCCAGCTTCTGTGAGGCTAACTTTTCTCTGACTTCGATGGAGCCCCCATACCTGAACTGGTCTCTTAGAGTTACACTAAGCATATCAACGGAGGGCTTTGTTGGGAAAATTGCCTCCATTAAATGAGACTAGATTGGCAGATACTCTCAGTATCGCCCTTCTGGGAGATCGCCATTCCGAAAGGAAAAGTTGCTTGCAATGGCTTTAGCAGTATTTATCGTTTAGTGACCATGGGTTGTTTCCAACCTTTTAACCCGTCTACTTATCGTCCTCACTTTCTTATGCTATAGTCCCACTGTATCCGGACAGTTGGATTTCTTGTAAACACATAATAAATAAAAAAAATAATTTACAAGGAATATTTTATTAAGTTATTTTGGTTCAAATTCCAGTCACCATGTAATACCCACATTCCGACATTGAGATAAATATAACAGAAAACTCCATTTGGTAAACAGACATACATATTTTGTGTTATGGCCTTGGTCGCCCAAAAGTCTAACACTAAAGAAGATTTGAATTTTTATGAGTAGCTGAAATAATTTTTGCATTGAAATGAGTCCGCTTATTTAACTGTAGAGAAATTTCAATTAACTTGAATCTGATTGCTGCACAATTTTTTCAAGATTTTTTTTACGCCCATAGTTTTTTTTTTTTTTTGCAGTCTGTATCTGCATTTACTCTATATAGTCTAACACGAAATATACACAATACACCCAGCTTCTGACAAGTAATGTCTCTGGAACAACTATGTTCAAAAGATATTTTAATTTACGCATTCAAAAACCAGGATAACTTTGCACATACAAACTCGGGTTGATTCACAAGGTCCTCATTACTCTAGCAATAAAAACCATTACAAAATTAACGGACTTCAAAAGAAGTATTAAGATATGGATTATGGACAAGGGAAGGAAGAATATAGATATGTTGTTGCAAACGAACAGAGTTTAACCGTCACGGTATGTTTTCTTCAATTACAATTTTCCTAAAGTAATATTTTAACATTATTACGAAAATTAAATTAAAAAATTTAACAAACTTACAAAAAACTTGACCTAATTTATAATTCATACATGAAACCATGTACAATGTGACTTTAGAACGGGGTACCCAAGAAAGGTCACATTTTTTGCAACTTTTGTAAAACATTATGAAATAAATAAATTTAAAAAAAAAACACATTTATTGAGATACAACATGCTACACTAGCTCCTCTAGCGGCCCGCATTGAACCAATTGTTTTTTTTTCGTACATTTGAATTGATTTTATTTGAAATACATTCTAAATAAATTATAGAAATATACAACTCATATAATAAATATTAGGTAACCTGCGTAAATTTGACTTTACTGTTTTTTGCTCATACGTAAAAAAATCTTAAAGAGGCTATTAGGTTTGTAGTAACAGTTAAAAGCCTCGCCGCTCGAGGCTTGCGGTCGGTCTGGTAAATTAGAAGGGGAATGAAATATTTATATTTAATCATTTGTAAGAAATTTTCTTTAATTTATTTTTAACATATCACAACTGTTATAGACATTTTTTAATTTTTTACTTTAAATAGATATAAATATTTAACTGATAACAATTAAAGCAGAAGTTCTCATTTCCTCAACAGCTCAGGAGCTCAACATTGCTACTCTTCATAGAAAGGTCGCAACTGAGGTGGCTTGGCCACGTATGTTTCATACAAAACTCAATTTTAGATTTGAGGCCAAAATACTCACCTAAACCTAATGATATTTTTTTTCATCAAAAATTATAATAAATATCTAGTACGGATTAGAAGTAATTTATTTATTTTTGTTTTACATTATGAAATACAGGCCTTTAAAGGAAAAACGACCAATTTACGTGGGAACTCAAATTTGACGTACACAATTTAAAATCTCGAGCCGAAAAAAGGTTTTTTTTTTATGTTTGTTTTAATGTTTTTATTTATATAATCATATTTACATAGAAATATGATTTTTCTAAGAACAATTTTCTAAGTTGCCCCTAAAATTATGAAAAATGATTTTTTTTCATGACCTTATACTTCATAATTTAAAACAAAAATAAATAAAATACTTCTCATCCGTATTAGATATTTACTAAACCTTTAATTTAAAAAAAAAAATATATCATTCAGTTCAGATGGGTATTTTGGCCTCAAATTCAAAATTAAGTTATGTATGAAACAGGCGGCGCAGCCGTTCCTCTTAATGACCTTTACTTTGTTAGTTAAAATATATACATTTTTGAATACTTTTAATACGTTATTTAAAATTAAGCTTTGTATGAAACAGACCGCGCAGTCGTTCCTCTTAGGGGTTAGTGTAGGTTAGGTTAGGTTAGGTTGAGATTGCGTACTGTTAGGTTGGAATGTTTTTACATACAATATAACGTATCTTCTATATTTTCTGCATCACTTCTATAAATACCATCAATTGGATAATGAAAATAACCGGTTTCGACTCTTTTTTGACCAAAACACAGCAAGTATTCTTTCTGCGTCGAATCTAAAGGTAATATCTTAATTTATCTCGCTGTAAAGAAATTTCCACACATCAGTAGACAGAGGTCTCTGCAGAACTTCTCGAAGCACTGTAGCGATGTTGATCTTTGAATAAATTGAAGAATTTTTTAAGGAATAACTGTAACTACCCTCAAATACAGTGGTTCGATGTCTGGGGAGAACAAGTGAATGGTCTCTTTGGCGTTTATTGAGTGCATGAGAATCACGGGACCACTGCAGTTTTTCGGTAGGAACTTCGAATTCATCAAATTGTCCATTTTAGTGCGCCCCACTGTAGAATTTGGCAGCCACCCCTGCTCGGGAGTCTCAAAATGTCGCCTATCTTAACAAACGGACTGCAATCTTTGGAGCACAAACGTTAGGTGGGAATGCTGTCCTTGTTTTACCGGTATTTTAATGGAAGATGCTTTGAGGAACTAGCGTCATTGATCCCTTTGGCACCGGTGCATAGTCGGGAAACACGCCAAAAGCGTGCCCAAGAACGGGTAGCTTTTACGACTTGTTCCTGTATTCAACAGCTCGGCTGTGAAATGATCTGCCGGCCTCTGTGTTTCCTCCATCATACAATATGGGTCTCTTCAAGATCCAAGTTCACTCCTTCCTATCCTCTAAAAGACCCTCCACACAGCAAAGATGATATAGGCCTAGAGGGAAAGTATTTCCTTCAGGGTCTCCTGTGTGGAGTTATCGTAAAAAAAATACACATTTAACCTAACTTCCATCTGTTCGACATGCTTTGTATCCTAGGCCGATAAAGGTAAGGCGAGAAATGCTCGCAGTATAGACTATAGGAATAACCACCGTGTCTCCATAGTTCAATATTGAGAGAACAAGACCTTCTGTGATAATGCTACGTGCTTTTTATGTTATATAATCTCCTCTATTATACTTCAGATAGAAAAAAATACACTACGATGGCAACACTGACGCATTCACCTATTAGACGTATTTCTTTTACAGAGGTGATTTTATTCATTACTATCTGATGTGCTCGAGTTTTTTTAATTATTTTTTTTTTAAGTTATACAGTTGTGAATTCTTGCTTGTCATTTGGGTGCCATAATTGATTTGACAGCGAAAGTAATGCCTTGTGACCGACTATTACTATCTCTAAACAAAGAAATAAGAAATAAAGAAAAAATTAAGTTCTTAATTAGGTACCTACTTGTGTTTTCCATTTTGAAAATATTCTTCCCAAACAAAAGAATCTTCTTTTGGATACGTAATCTGTGGCTAACCAGAGTGGTATATCTATGGGCTAAACTCAACACAACATGGCGGGTTCAATGTTTTCATACTAATTTTAAAACGTTATAGCAACAGTTTTATATATTGGATTTCATTCAAACTACTCTCTAAACCTTCCCGGCACTATTTTCAGCGAAACCGGTCAAGTAATTCTTGAGAAAATCGAGGACACACAGACAAATATTCATTTTTATATATTCAAGATTTTTGACATTTGTTGATTGTTTTATGGTCGTTGTAAATGAGAAGAATATTTCCTATAGATTACAAACATATTATATACATTTCAATACAGAGGTACAAGAAATTACAAGTGATTAATTTTTTCAATGAAAAACACGGAAAGACTTACAAATATTTAAGGCTCGGGAAGAAAAAATCAAAAAATTCAGGCAGTGATGAAGATCGTGTCAATGTGGAGAGACTCTTTCAAGAATCAATTGGATTTCCCCTTTGAGTTTATTGAAATATAATAATACAGATTCATACCTGAAGAAAAAATACATATACAAGTACAGTACTGTGTGTAAATACGTTACCTACCTCACTAGGTGAAACCTGTTCCGAGCTAGGTCACAGGTATGCAATAAAATATTTCAGTATGATGTTATGATAGAATAGGAATTGTTAAATTAAAATATTTCAAACGAATTATATTAAAAAAAATTAATGTTCACACAGTCATTGAAAGGGAATTCCGTATACATTATTATAAAAGACGTGAATTAATTAATAAAACAGGTGGTGTGTAGTAGAATAAGAAAAGAGAAAAAAAATTGACATATAGTTAAAAAAGTTTTTTAAAATTTGTGTGTGCATTTTTGTAGGACTACTAAAGGACACTGCCACCTCAGGAGACACATGCAGCTGTTGGGAGTGGAAAACACAAATAGATGCAGGAAATGTGAAGAGGATGAAGATAACCCAATTCACCCATGGAAAATGTCCCGCCTTGATGGAAAGAAGGCTCAGCTACCTGGGAAGACATATTGTGGAACCAAGAGACAGCCGAATATCCAATGACAACTCTGATGAATTTTATCAAAGGGACCGGGTTATTGTCAAAGGAATAAGGGAAAATGGGAGATTCTATGAGGGCCTATGCCTTCCAATAAAAAAGTGAGCTTTTAAAATAACAACTGCAAATGTTCATCCGATAAATAAAACTATCAAACGTTTCAATTATTTAAAACAAAAACAAAAAGAAAACAAATAAAATTGTTTTCTTCAAATAATGTAAAAGGACTTTGTGGAGTCATGTTTATTAAATCAATAATAAATACTTGACTAACGGTCCCCTCTTCAGGATAAACAATTTACCTACTGAAAGTTACATTTTACTTGTTATTATTTTTTGTAGGTAAATTGTTCATCCCGAAGAGGTGAGCTCCTGAAACATGTATATATGTTATATATTAAACACAGTGGTTTTAAACAAAGTAATTATTACTGTTTTTTCGAAGGAAGCAAACACTTTGGGGTGTGACATTATATATGGGGTGTGACCCCCTCCTTTTTCCTTCCCCCCCCCGCCCACTTATCCTCCCTAAATAATGTCTCCCCTCCCACTCTATATGTGTCTCTTTCTTTCATTTTATATCTCTTTCACTCATTGTTTTATGTATATATATGTGCCTGTATCTAATTATCTTTAGTTAATAATAAGCCCTGACGAAGCTTCGGTGAAGCGAAACCTGGTTGGCGACGGTTATTAATTCAATAAAAGTGGTGTTTTACAAATTGTGTTTTTCATTTAATATAATTATTATTGATTTAATAAATAAAATGAATGTTATGTTAAGGTGGAAATTAATAGAAGACAATTGGCGATGCAAAAAGAATAACGTGTTTAATTTTATAAGGTTTTCAATTTCGTTGTGATCTTTTCTCATTAGCCATTCGGTGATATTTTTGTTGAAGGAATATAATTAGTTATTGCTATGGTCTGTAGTGGCAGTTTTTGGTATGCGTGAGGTGCTGGATACATGTCGTGTCTTTGAGCAAAGGTTGTAGCTTATTTCGGTATCACAAGTCTTCCTTGTGTTTTTACTATGATGATTTTGATGCATGGATTATTTTTAGTGTTACCTTGAGGCATGTCTGACATTTAGAATTCTCTTTGACTGAAAAAGCGACTTTATTGAATGCCAGAAGAGTTTTCGAAATATGATTCGCAGGATTACTTTGTATTTTTATCAGAAGACCTAGGATAGAAAGGGTACCTCCCCCCCAGCCTGCTGTACCATATCAAATATATTTTTGATATACGGCATAGTAGATACTACGCCATTTTCAAAATTACCTATAAAATGGGATAATTATGGCTTCTATTGGGCTCTTGGCATGCTCAAGGGCACCGAAGTGTGCATTGAACGATTGTCGAATAGTGTATGGGAAAAGTTTTTGGCCACGGAAATTTTTTACGAATTTCGTAATAGTTAGTTGGGCGTAGAACCTGTTTTTCTATTAAACATTTTGGTGTGCTTTACGCCCAAATTGCCACGCTGCGTAGGCAACAACCAATCAGAAGGCTGGACTTTAGTTCCCCGGAGTGAAAGCACACAATTAGAGATGGCCGATTTTCCTGTCCCTTCTACATTTCACCGGTGACTTAGCAGTCTCTGGTTTTTGGAACTATTTGAAGAAAAACTGTTGGGTGTTATTTTCAATCATGCCAAAGAAAAAGGCGTAAAACACACGAAAATGATTAATAGAAAAACAGGCTCAAGGATGGACAGGCTTCAAGGAAGGCAATTATCAACTATAACCATGACAAACTGATCATTTTTTGTTTTTGTTTTCATAATTAAATTTAAGAATAAATAAATCAACCAGTATGCGTATCTATGTGTTACGGTGGATTGTGAAATGAAATGGGAGGTACACATGTCTAACCTCTGTAAGTGCCTTCGAGCCATTGTAGAAAGAAATTATAAAGTAAAATTTTATGTGCCCAAAAAAACTATGAAACTAATTTATTTGTCTCTAGCTGAATCGACCGTAAGGTATGGGATAACTTCTTGGGGACACCCGTATGAGAGCAACATAAAATATTTACAGCTGATTCTAAACGCTATGGTAAAGTTGCTAGTAAGTAAAACAGTTTTAAGCCAAGGCGAGACATTGATATCATGTACAAATCAATTAATGTATTACCTGTTCGTGCTCTTTTGTGGCATAAAATTCTACTGCAACATACATCTGACAGTCCGTACAAGGCAGTGGTGAATCATGTACACAATACACGATTGACACAAAATATAGGAATGATAGTGCCAATATTTCAAAATAAATATGGTCAACAAACCCTTGAATACATTGTACCATTTATATTTAACAAGTTTCCATACGCATTAAAAAAAACAATTGCTCTATGGCGAAATTCTCACTGATGTTAAAGTGTTGGCTTTGGAAAGTAACCTTGTGTACTGATGGTAACAAGTATGACGATCACCTTGATTGTATAGCTCATTATATCTGCGGTACTAAATTAAGTATATCCTCACTGTAACAAAACTGTACTACTGTTTTATTATTATTATTTCTCAATTTGCTTTATATTTGCTGATATTTTGATATTTTTATTATATTATTTAAATCGATATTATATAATTGGAGTCTAGTATCTCCACAACAAAACTATTAAGCTGTTTTCATGTATATTTTTTTTCTTTCAATAACTTGTATGCACTTATATTATTTATTATTGCGCTACATTTGTATGATGATTGTTATTTATTGTTGTATTATATAATATTGTTGAACTAAACTCCTGCTGACAAGCTACTTGCAGTGGCTTAGCGGGTACAAGTTCCCATAGTATGTTATTATTATTATACAATAAAATTTCAAAAAAAAAGTTTAAATTTACATACCTTAAACTATGTGGTGGGCGACAAGTGATGTGTGATTTCTAGGTGATATTATTTTGCTATTTAACTTGCTTTATTTTTTTCGTATTCTTCTACACCTTATATATTTTTTCTTCTCTTCCTGTATGTTATATAATGGTTTATGTTCTATTTCCGTTATTTGTTATTTTTTATTTAGCATCTCTACCAAGTTATAGTCGGTAACCAAACCAAAAACTATGCATCCTGTGAACACTTTTTACTGGATTAACACTTACGCACTTCCCAATGTTAGTTTTATAAATATGATAATGTTAATAATAATCTATAAATGTTCCAAAACTATAAATAAATAATAATAATGTCAATTTTTTTAAATTTTATTCAAATAAAAATATAAAGTGACATCTAGCGTTCTTTACTCATAACTGAAATACATAGCATGGACGTGAATTTTTCTTTTATATTATGTTTCTTGAAAAACCGCTAGATGGCATTTGTAATAAAATAAATCTTCAAAATATCGCCATGGAGAAGATGCCTCTAATATTGTCAAAGAGACAGGTCTCAGGTCCAATTAACCAGGAAAAAATAATGAAAAAAACTGATAGATTGGCTGTTGCATGTTTTTTTGTCTTTCATTGGTTATAATTTGATACTAATTTATAGTTTTTATATCTATAGGTAGTTTTATTGGTAACACATTTGTAGTAGATCAACAACTGAAGCAATATACCGATCTCAGTACTAGACATCGGATTATAGGGCGGTATTTCAGTACGCAAATCATTGGGAAAATTTTTATCTCGAAAAGACAGGAACGAAAAATAAAAAAACAAAACTTGTGACGTCAGTTTTGACACTGATAATGCATATATCGCCATTTTGATAGAATATCGTTCAGTACTTATTACCTTCGTCCAGACAGATCGCGGCGAGCGTTTGATCTCTTACCAACAGTTACTAACAAGTATAAATAGTTGAATAATCATGGAAAGACCCGACATAATTAATACATAATCTGTTTTTGCTATTTTTACTGCAATTATTATGATTATTATTTTTTTTGTTATTAGGATTGTTTCGAATCTGATTGGTGTTTTTTACTAAGGCGATACTGAGAATATGAGAACTTGAAGTGGAAATCTGTAATCAGATCAGAATTCAGCTAGATAAGTGCGTTCAAGTATTAAGCGGCTTTGTTGGCGGCTTCCGCGGTTGAGTGGTTACGATCCTCGGCTACGACCCCGGAGGTCGCGGGTTCAATTTTATTTGATTAATTTGTGTTATTTTACTATTTTTTCATACAAAATAATATAAAATACATTTGCGGCACGTTCCAAAGTGGTAAATACTTTCAGTACCGCCCTGGTGAAAGATCACCGTTCAGAATCGAAATGGCTTTAGTCGTGTTTGGTGACCAGATCTGAATACCTGGGTACTTCCCCACCTTCTTCTTCCCCATCTCCTTCCCCTCTACACTACCTTCAGCCACACAACATACACCATTTGGGAAATGCCATAATCTCTCTGGCTCCAGACGGTTTTTATTTTATTTTTTATTTGAGTACTATACAAGAGTTCCAACTGCTCCCAACCGTTTGGAACCAGTGAGACTACATCCCCAATTTGGGTATGTTGTGAGACTGAATATTGTGGAAAGGCGAAGGAAATGGAAAGAGGAAGGTGGGGAAGTACCTGGATATTCAGATCTGGTCACCAAACACGGCTAAAGCCATTTCTAGCAAGGTATCGATTCTGAATGGTGGTCTTTCACCAGGGCTATACTGAGAGTATCTTCCACTTTGGAACGTGCCCCAAATATCCTATATATTATTGTCAATAAATAACTTATGAAATAACATAAAATAATCAAATAAAATTAACCAAGGATCGTAACTACTCAACCACGGAGACCGTCAAAGTTGGGAGCAGTTGGGACTCTTGTGGGGTACTCACATAAAAAAAAGACGGCTAATATTTCCAGTTCGGACGCATAATTTTTTAAAAAAGAAAAACACTTCTACATTCATAAAAATAAATAAATAATATTACATTTGTGGAAATACAAAATAATGCACTTCATTCTTTACTTTATATATATAAACGCCTAAATATTGAAGCAGAATTGACGCCATTTTTAATGTTATTACGAAATGACATTTGTTAAAAGTGCCAACTGCATAAAATGGGTTTTTATTACATAGATAACATATAATTTCGAAGTTTAGGTTTTTTCTTTTTTAAAAATCCCAAACTAAGAATCTAGAACTTATTCTTTTATTTCCGCAAATATTTTGTATACATTTTTATGAATCTGAAAGTATTTTTCTGTATTGAAAGTCCGAACTCGAAATATTTACATGAAAAAGCTCTAATGAATGTATAATTTTGGTAACAATAAAAATTGTATACATTTCATTTTGACTTTTTGTCTGCGAAATCATTTATTTGCCAGTTGAAAAGCAGTTTCCACGCTTCCTCGTATGATCGTATTGAATAATTAAACAATATTGGTTTTATTACTAGTAAAGGTGATTTATTTAATGATAAGACTTAATGAAAACAATATACGCACAAAAAACTTCATTTTTTTAAAAACACGTTTCGATGATATGTGATATATCGGGGATTCATTAGTCCCAAATTCATAAGTGATGGTATTCGGGGTCGTTTACGAGGGAAGCGAGGTCCTTTGAGAAGTCCTGAAGTTTGGCATGAAGTCCCTTTTCAGTTTCCTTTAAGCTTTCAATCTGGTGCCGCATGAATTCAACTTCAGAGTGAGGAAGGCAAACTTTCTCTTCTTGGTGCTGGGTATCGCCATTTCTTGGAGATGCAGTTGTCACTTCATAATCACTAGAATATGCTGCGTTAATCTTTGAAGTGAACATATGCAATTTGGTTGAGAACAGATCAAATTTAGCGTTGGTATGGTTCAATTCTCTTTTCAATCTTGAGTTTTCGAGTTCTAGAGTTTTTGAATTGTCGTTGCTCAAATGGTCCAAGCTTCCTTTTGTTGATACTGCTGATGATTCTTCAACTGCTTTTAGCAATGAGTATCCTGCATCAGTAAGAACGTTGAAGATAATTGCTTTTGTAGAGCAGGGATCTTCTTTCAGTCTGTTCAACCTGATGAGTCTACCCCCGTGTACTGTTGTTGCTCCAAGAAGCAATCTTTCAAGACTTCCTTGGACAGCCATAGCAGTCATTTTATCGTCTTCTTCCACTTGTTCAGCGTAGATCTTTCCATTCTCAATCGGCAGAGGATCCAGGGTGATTGCGTAAAGGGTTCCAACCTTTTTGTCTTTCTCCGCATTTATTTTGAAAGCTAAGATAAACAGCTTGTTGGCATGGGGATCCAAAGCGAGCTGGTTGAAGCTTGCTCCTTTTGTAGTTATGATCTCAATCTCCTTTCCTGTGCCATTGATTCCTACAAATGTCGTTCCATCAAGAGCGTAGTACTTGTTTCCGTATTTATCAACGATCTCCCCCCATGGGGTTATGATTCTATTGGTTTTTTCCGCTTTTTGTTGATGTTCATCGATTACAAAGGTTTCTGATCCACTGGCTACGAGGATTTGATCGTCAGAGTAGCCGATTCTCTTGACGGAGTGGTCGAAATGAATCAGCATATCGCAGGCGTAGTAGTCTCCACAAATCTTGACCCAACTGGATTCGCATTTTTTGTCATCGTAGTCGGAGAAGCAGTTCGTTTTGAACCTCTTCTGAGGGTGTGATATCTCTGCAGAGGCAACGCAGCATGCGACCAGGAACACCGCAACAGTGGAGTACATCTTCATGTCTGATTTTTTCTTTTCTGTAATCAAAAGAAGTAAAATACGTATTAATTAACGCACTTTGTAGACGAACGTATTCGAGGAAGATGAATCTTTGGAGCCAGACATGAAAATGGTGACTGGCGTACTAGGTACAATCTCAAGGTACGAACAAATGGTTGAAAAACCATCATTTATAAAATTTATAAAACTGGGAAGGTTAAGCTGGGCAGGAGAAGGACGTAATAATAAACCTGCAGGACGAAGGAGTATTGGGAGGTTTAAGGTACTTAATATAGAATGGTACGGACGCAAATATTACTCTCTTAGATACAATAATTTGATTGTAGATACATATACTCTTAGAATTGCCCTGGTTAAAGACAACAACGTCATTAAAAGGGCTTTAGCCGTATTTAGTGAGCAGATCGAAAGCCGGGTACTACCCGACATGTCTCTTTCCTATCTCGTTCCTATTCTTACTTCCTTTCGCATCACAACATACCCTAAAATTGATGGTGGAACTGTTAACCTTTTCAGACCTGAATTAAAACTGGCAGTCGTAAAAAAAATGTTGATCCTTGATTGCTAATCTATATTTTGAAAAATTTGGTGTACTTTTTTTCGATACTTTAGTTATCGCGACATTAATTTGAAGAAACATTTGGTGATCAGAACACTAAATAATGGCCCTAAACATCACTTTGCAAGTTGCTAACTCAAGCAATACTACAAAGGATCTATCTTTAAATTATATACGGGTAGTTAGGAAGATGTATACGGTTTCAAATCACAAAATTCTCACACAGTACCAGTTAACCCCTTCAGTAATCATTTAAAAAAAACGCCTTTTTAAATGAATGAATTTTATTTACAGAACAGATATATCCTCTACAAAAGCCATTTTGGTCCCGAAATGCGACTGAAAGTTGATATTGTGGGACATCTGTCTTTTGTCTCTCTTCCACATACCATTAATCGTATTTATTTTCGCCGGAATATATTCGGGAGTGATTTTTTTTGCATGTAAAGCTTGCCCGAGTTAACTCGGCTGTGCGTATTTTTGCACATAATAGCCGCCCGAGTATACTCGGGCGTGGTCCTTAAGCGGTTAAAAACAATTTTGAACGTTTTACATAAAATTGCGGTACGTAATTCGTTTATAATTTAAAAGATTACAATTATTATTTTTATAAACAATAATTATTAATCTAAAACACTCATGCAAATTGAAAAAACCTTTCGAGCAAAGATAAATGTCGCCGGCAGGACTCGAACCCGAACCCTTCTAATGTCCGGTCAGATGCTCTACCGTTGAGCTACGTCGGCTTATCGCAAACCCGCCAAGTTAATCAATATATACTAGTGTTCCATTCAATAATTACTGTTTTTTATTATATTTTCACCTGTAAACAACCAACTTTATTAGTATGAGAGAGGCTTGTAACGGCTAAATCCCTCAAATAGATGGCGTCGAGACAAATTATGTCTACATTTTATTGGTGAAAATTGCTTTGACTTGTCAAATATTTATTAATTGATAAACTAAAGTTATAAATCTTTATAACTATTTATTTATCTTTGCTCGGAAGGTTTTTTCAATTTGGATGAGTGTTTTAGATTAATAATTATTGTTTATAAAAATAATAATTGTTACCCTTTGCACTATGCACAAAAATCTTGTCTTAAGTTTTAAAGAACTTTAATTTATCAATTAATAAAATATTACAGTTTGGGGAGTATTTTCTTTTGAAACGTTACATAATTTACTAACTACTTGTATAGAATTAACAGATAAATCATTTGTATTATTTCTTGAGTTGGCAACCCGCAAAGTGCGTATTTTTTGAGTGCTGACCGTTAAATAGATTTTTTTTTCAATAACGGTTAATTTATATATTGTTTCTTTACATGTTAATATTTATTACTTACAACTGTATTTTTAACCTCACTAACAATAAGTCTTAGTAGTAAGTCAATAGTTATAAATCTTACTTATAAGCCATTAGTAATAAAGTTTATTTTTAAGGTATTAGTTATACGTCAAGTGATATGTTTATAAATTAATTTTAAAGCGCCCCTGAGGTGATTTTCCCACGAAAACAGCGCTATAGAAGTAATTTAATTATCATAATTATTATTAACAATTTTATAAAATTAACACATTTATAAGCGTAAAACAAAACAAACAAAAAATTACAAATATTTAGAAAGCATTTGTATGAATTATTAGAACGTTGGTTATAATATTAGAATTTCAAAAGAGCAATATTATCACAAAATTGTTATTGTTACATACAGATGTGTACTAAAGCAGCTTGAACTATACATTTATAACATTTTACATAAAAATGTAACTATAAAAGCATATCGTCGAAACGTACACTATGAATGATCAAAAACTCGACAGAATTCATAACTAAACTTAAAACTCATATTTTCAGACAATCATATACATAAATGGAAGAAATGCACCAGTAAATTGCTTAGCTAGGTTAGCCGGTTAGTGCTTACCTAAACTCACTTATAGAATAAGTAATTTTTTTCACGCACCGGTGCGCAAATGCGTCCACAGCCCGCAACACCATAAATAACTAAATGTGTAAAAAAATTAAAATAAATGTAAAAATCTATTAAAACTTCTTAAGCTTTTTAAGGTAGTTTTATAAATATTCTACAATCCTAAAATTTATAAGTATTTCTAATAAATACCAACTCTTCTTGTGCCACCAATCTTCTAATAAATGTATCATCAATAAAATAGCAAATGTAAAAATCATATCTTATCTGTACTTAAATTTTCTAATAAAACTGTATGCATCTGAAGCGACCTGCCAGCTGCAGGTAAGTGTGTTTTTCTGTATCTGTGTGTACATAATTAGATAGAGAATAGGAAGTAATATTTGTACAGCGCCCCTGGCTGATTTTTCACAAAATAATAATCGATTTAGACGGTGCGGAAATCGAGTTTAAATACAAACGTTACCAATCAACATATATATATATATATACATGTCTTTCGCCTGAACGAGTAGCTAGAATCAAAGGAAAAAAATAGCGCGCAATTCCAGTATTATCATCAATTGAAAAACGAAAACCGATATTTTTATTCGCTTTATATCTGGAAGAAAAATTCTGAAAACTGTTTGCTTTCAAATATACGTACGCGTACGAAAATGTTAAAATAAATAAAGTAGAAGTATTTCTACGAGGCAGCAAAGATTATACAATTGTTGATTTATTTGTTTAAATTGTTATGGAAATATAAACAAAAACTCTAAGATTTAACGCACCTCTTTCTTTCTTTCAAAAGCAAGCAAGTTGCGGACACGACCGTACCCCCTTCAAGGCACTTAACAACTAATGTGCCATCACGTTCGTCCAAGCCAGAATCCGTTTATAATTAATTGTTAATGACCTTTCTTCACCTTTATTTATCACAATGAGACACTTACATGATGATTTTATTGTTTTTGGTTCTGGAAGGATTTCTAAGTAGTTTGATTTTAAAATAAAATTAATTTAATAAAGCTTGAAATAAAAATTTTAAATGAATGTTTTTTAATTTATTTGTTTAGAGATATTAAAAGTCGTCACAAGGCATTTATTTCGCTGTCAAATCAATTATGCCACCCACAAGACAAGCAAGAATTCACAATTTCATAACTTTATTAAAAAATATATAATAACAATAATCCCGTGCAAGGTCGGGTACACGGCTAGTTATTAAATAAAATAAAAGTTTTATTTATATCATTCCCGTATTCCTTGTGAAAAAATATGTCTCATTACTTTTAAGTCAATTTGAAATGCGTGCAACACCATCGCGTAATTGAACGGAATTTCCACAAGTCTGAGAAATCTGGTTTGTACAGTAACCCCAGGCAATTTATAGAGAATTTTTAGAAAACCTTGATTTTAATTGAATTTCTTGAAATCATAATTTCATCAACATCGACCCTCTTCAATTGTGTCCAACTTATTGGAAGAACTATTTAGCAAAATTCGTTCTTCTAAAAATCTAAGACTTAGTATCTTTGACTTACTCGTATCTTTCAGCATAGATTCTAAGTTAAAAAATACATGCATTTTTCGGTCGATATTCGATTACCGTATTATTTTTTTCTAATTTACATTTGTTAAATTCGTCATAATTAACATCTTAACGTTAACTTAGGTGGCGATGTTATTTAGAAATGTAAATACCGCACAATTGTTCCAACTGCATCCAGCTAGTGGGTCTATAGCATCCCCTATCGGAGTATTTGGTGAGGCTGAAGAGTGTGGGAAGATCTATGCAGATCTGGTCACCAAACACGGCTAGAGTCATTTCAAGCAACGTTTCGATTCTGAAAGTTTGTCTTTCAGCAGGTATCTACCACTCTGGAACGTGCTAATTTACATATCGCCGTTTTAGTGGAAAATCACCCCGTGAATTGAAGTTGATTACATTTTGCCATTGGACTACGAAGGCAATCGATTAACTGGAGACCAAGATAAATTATGAATGATTCACCATGTAGATTATCCTGTTATATTGAGGAAAAAAACATGATGCTTAGCCAAAGAATGCATTTTTATGCTGCGCAATTAATTAATGCGAAATTAAGTATACCGCCGAACAGACAATCCCAAGAAGTATAATCTAGACTAGACCAATTTGAATAAAAACGCGGCAATAAATTGGGTTGTGATATTTCGATTCTTAGGTCCCAGACAGGCCAGTGAAATTAAACGAATGTTCTAGAAAGAAAATTGATCTACGAAAATGTTTGATCGGTTCCACCAGAAATTTGGCAATTTTAAATTACGTACCTCTCGAGCACCAAAATACCTGAAAAAACCCTTGACTCCGTGCAACGGGCGGTCCGTTTGATAGATTCTCCATCTTAACAAGCTGATTGAAATCTTTAGAGCACGGGCTTCAGGCGGGAATGCTGTCCATGTTCTATAGGTATTTCAATGGAAGATGCTCTGAGAAACTCGCGTCACTGATCACCTCGGCATCGACGCATATTCAGAAAACAGGACAAAAGCGCACACAATATTTGTAGACGGTTGACATTATTTGTCACATAAGAACAGATCGTTTCTACGACTCGTTCTTGAGTTGAACAGCCCGGCTGTGGATCGATTTTTCGGCCCCTGTGTTTACTCCCTCAAGACTCATGTTCACTCCTTCCTCTCCTCAAAAAGACTCTCTAAACAGCATCCCCAAAGATGTCACAACAGGAGTCACAACTGCTCGTAACTGTACAGCCCCAGTGGGATTATGGCACCCCTATTAGGGTATATTGTGAGGCTGAAGGGAAGGAGATGGGGAAGAGGAAGGTTAGGCAGTACTTGTTTATCAAACACGGATAAAATTGAATGTTGTTGACTATTGCAGACAACGCTTTGATACTGAAAAGTGATATGTCGCCAGGGTGATACTGAGAATATCTACCACTTAGTAATCTTTTAAGAAATCTGGTTTGCCGGTGCGCTTCATGAGGGATCAGTCTTCCGAATACTCATGAAAAATTTTAACCTTTTTTTTGCCAAATTACGTCGTAAGATATAGGAACGTAAATGTTTTGATGTTAGTCGATTGGTACCTAGAGCAAAAAGCAAATGGTTTACCATAATAAAAGCAAATACTCCACATTGACGACAATATTTGTGAATGTGGACATATTCAAACAACAGAACACATCGTAGAAGAATGTCCCCTTCATCAGTTTCCCTATGGCACATCTGTGCTGATCCGAGTGTCTCCCGATGCCGTCGACAGGCTGAATAACCTCAGCATCCCACTATGACCTCCACCAACTCTCCTCCACCATACGAAGAAGATTGACGACAACTAAATAGAGGAAGGTGTCATCGTTGGAATACTGAGAAATCTGAAGTTGGACCATTTTCTCGATGAAAGAAAATAAAAATAAAAGGGAGAGGATTAACTTGGAAACTACTTCGATCGTTGATAAATATTTAAGAGAACCGTAATTGCAAGAAGTATTTAATAATAGATAACGGGGAAACCGCGGAAGAAAGAAATTCCCAATACTAGATAGCGGAAAACCACAAGTAAAGAAAATCCTCGATTATTAATATCTAGCAAAAGGTACTTGGAGGGAATTCTCGACGGTAGATAACGAGGAAAATCGTAGTTTAAGGAATATCTCGATGATGGATAATAAGTAAACTGCATTTGTATGAATTGATCGATGAGTAAATTGCAGATGGAGGAATTTGTCGATGATAGATAATAGCTAAATTGAGGATGGAGGAATTAATCGATGATAATCGATGATAATAGAGGAATTTATCGATGATAGATAGTAGCTAAATTGCAGATGGAGGAATTAATCGAAGATAAATAATAACTAATTTGCAGATGGAGGAATATATCGATGATAGATAATAGCTAATTTTCAGATGGAGGAATTTATCAATGATAGATAATAGCTAAATCGCAGATGGAGGAATTTATCCATGAAAAGTAATAGCTAATTTTCAGATGGAGGAATTCCTCAATGATAGAAAACTGGTAAATTGCAGATGGAGAATTTATCGATGATAAATAATAGCTAAATTTCAGAAGTAGGAATTTATCGATGATAGATAAAAAAAGTTAATTGTAGATAGGGGAATTTTACGATGATACGAGTAGATAGACAATAGATAAAATGCAGATGGGGGTATTTATCGATGACAGATAAAAGATAGAATCTGCATTCTATCTTCTATAGAAGAATTTATCGATGATGGAATATGAAAACACATCCGTTTGAAGAAATTCATAACAAATAAAGAAAGAAAAAAAAACAATCGGATAAATCTCCTTGATGTTGGAAAGGTGTGAAATTTTGAGAAGACAGCAATTGTAGAAAAATAGAAATAAGAAATATTCTCGTTTTTAGATATGAGAAAATCATGAAAACAGTATCCCAAAGACAAATTCTTAATCAATCGGATTGAAATAAAATAATAAACTTTCACGAAAGCTGTGAAGCACTTTAATGAATTTAGTTAGGCAATTATAATCATTATAACACAACCACATCCCTTTAATATAAGTTTTTTTACGGCTTTATTATTTTGATAATAGTGAATTTCTCTTGTCAATATTACATACATATATCACTTTGTTCCACTGTTTTATCTTAGACCGAATCGACCTTACTCATCAGATAGGTATGAAAAACAAACAATCCGAAAAGGGCTTTGCAGGATGAAACCAGGTCCGTAAATACTCTCCGTAGACTCTCAGTATCACCGTGTTGAAACACAATCATTCCCAATCGAGACGTTGCTTGAATTGTATTTAGCCGTGTTTAGTGACCAGATATGGATTGCCAGGCACTTACTTCCAAAACTTTATTTCCTTTTTTTACTTTCCCATATCCCAGAATCAACAAACCCAAAAACAGTGACGCATACTAAAAAAATCAACTGAACTGGTCTTAAAAAAATTGTTTAAATTAAATAATTAATTTTTATTTTATTAGAAACATAAACAAAATATTTACATAAAAGCATCATATATATGCAATCGGCCCTGTAAATATCTCTAATCAATGTGTTTACAACATGTATGGTGTACGCAATAAAGCTTATGGATTATTTAGTTACAAATAACAATGTTTATTTACCTATCTCACTGAAACTCGGTGCGTGTAAAAACACGATAGTGCAATAACGATATTGTTTGTTTGCACGATGGCCAAACGTCACAAAAAAAAAGAAAGTTCAAAGATATTACTTGATTTAAATTTAATTTTCAATTCATTTATAAAGATATAAAAAAAATTATCATCTATGGTATTTTGCAATAGAATTTTAAATGAATTTATGGAATTTAAGAAAATGTCAATGTTGTGATGCATCAATACAGTAATTTATTCACATCGAACCCGCAACCGCCAGACCAAGAGTCTAGCAGTTTTCCACTAAATCCACGAACTGTTACCAAAGGGTTGATACACTGAACTGATAATACCTAGAAATGTGATCTATGTATTTAAACAAAAAAGAACAATTAATTGTCGCCTATAGAATAATTGTAGCATAAGATTTTTCGTCTTCCAGGTCAGGCCAATAAAAGTGTTTATTTATTTGTTATGTTTTGCATGCAATTTATTGAAATTATATATGTTTACGTTATTTATTTAATTTTTTATAATTAATTCGGATGTGGTACACCTGTATTATTTAAAAATATTAATTTTGTAAAATTTTTAAAGCAATAAACTAAATTAAAGTTACAATTTCTTTAAAATATTGGTATTCACTTTGTTGCATCATTATTAATAAATTAATTAAAAATTACTTTGTAATATATACCCGATGAAGAAAGCATCGCTTTCTAAACATGTAGATATCTGTGTATATTAATAAAGTGGTGAATACAAAGTAATTTTTAATTCATTTATGAATTGAAGTTATTTGCATTGCTTACAAATAACTTCAATTACATTTAGTAATTAAAGTTATTTGTAATTATTATTAATAATTTAATTACATTTAGTCAAAGGTCGACATTTTTCTTTGAATTGATGATTAATTCATTAACCTGTCTGAGGCCTAGGAGTCGACAAGTCTTGTTCTCTCCAATCGGCTGACACTAGATTTAAACTCGAAAAAAAATTAAAATCTTACCTTTATGAAACTAGTAAGAACTGGAGTACAAAATGTTTTTTCACAATACGTAAACAAAAACACAGTATTTTTGAGACAGGCTTCTTGCCTGTTGTCTGTCTTGAACGAACTGTTGACAGAACTACAAAAGTTCAGTTTATATCGCATATATATTTATAGGAGTGAAATAAAGAGAAAAAAATCTAACATGACTCTTAATGGAAAACAGGGTTGCCACAAAAAAAATATAAATAATATTTCACAAAATTTAAAAAAAAAAAGTTTGCTACCTTGATTATGTTTTTCTCTTGTTTCAGTGAAAGCCAAGCATTCCCAGGCTTCGAATAACATAAAAATATTTGAATTCGTCCCACTACCATCATTATAATGAGAAAATATTGCTTGTGTGATGGAGGATTTAGATAGCAGATGAATTGACATTGTTTGGGAACCCGACACTTTGGGCCGCACGATCATCTAACCATAAGTGAAATAAACTAACTTTTTGTATGCAAACATATTAGTATTTAATAGGTTACACGTCACATGTACGTACTCGTATGAATTTCAAAATTATATTGTTTCTAATTCTTTTGGCACTGCAAAAAATTTCTTTTGATAGATTTAAAAAAATATATTTGTAATAGTGGTTGTATGTGAAAAGGTGCTAATTAAAAAAAAATATATTATTTTGGAACATTTGGAAAGTATTAACATGATCATATTTATAAAATTTACACTGGGAAGTGCGTAAGAGTTAATAATCCAGTTAAAAATGTACACAGGATGCATAGTTTTTGGTTTAGCTATCAGTTATCACTTGATAGAGATGCTAAATAATAAAAAGAAATAAGGAAAATAGAAGCATAATAATATAATATACAGAAAGGGGAGAAAACAAGGTACAATAAACTTAAAACGTAATGCAAGATATAGAAAGAGAAGAACAAAATAAAACACAGTTAGAGTATTTCTAATAACGCCACTATTTTCCATGACGTGATAGAAGATGGCTGATTTGCTTTTTAAAATATGCGAAGCTATTTATAAAAATGTTTATATCGTCACATTCTACATCGTTGTACAATCTACACATTGCAGACAATGGATTGAAATAGCCAATATTGTTGTTAAATAACAATGAAAGGATAAAATGTTCAATGACTCTTATAGTCTATTAGGATCTTTGATGTGAATACTACTTAGGGCCAGTTATATAATCATCCGTTGGTAATAAATGTGTCAGACGTCTTGCCGCCTTTTTGATTAATAATATTGTGTGTCTAGTTTTTTAAATTGATATTATGCCTAATTTGTAAGGGGGTCTGATCGTCTAATAAATATTGTTTTGCTGTTCGAAAACGATTCCGACTCCCGATGCCTTTGTAAATATATTGTTCGATTGGCGGGATGTGCCTAGCCACCTTTGTTTTTAATGACTTGAATAAAAGCGTCAGAGCAGTACGGCGGTGAGAAAGAGAGGGGCTTGTCGGGTATCCACACAGCGCGGCAGGTCCGCGCGTCGTAGACTACCTCAAATACCCTGCGAAAACCAGTTCGAACCAGTTAATAACCTTCAATCGCCAGCCTGACAAGACGCCTTCTCTTTCCACTGCCCGCTTTTACTTCTCATCTACTCGCCTTCTTTTCTTCTGACCACCGCTTACCTTGGACACCCATCGGACTACTGCCGCACTGGATCCAGACCAAGCAACGTCACACGGACAAGGCCCGCAGAATTACAAAAGTCGTAAATAAGGGTCTTGTCGTTAGTACCGTTCCTCCTTGCAGAGGGAACGGTAGGTCGTGCTTTGTCCCCCCCCAGCCCTCTCCGCAGATCGGAATCAGCGTGCACCTACAGTTCGTTTGTGTGCCATTACGTCTGGTACAATAAACGTTCGTCGGATTACCGGTCGTTTGACAGCTGTCAATTGTTGCCCGACGATCGCTTATTTGAAGCCGTGCACTACTTTAATTAAAAAGACAATATATAATATGCACCTTTCCAATGTATTCCTCATCGAGAAGTGAAAGATATTTATTGTATTATTTACGCCCTATACGGGCTTTCACATGCTTAGTTAGTTATAATAGTCACACATGTGCAAAACACATCACAGTAGGTACATAGATAAAATAGATAGCCTTCATGAAATACAACAAATAAATATTTCATTTATATAAGAATAACATAGTGTAAGTATCACCCCAAATAATTAGCTACAGAGGCGAATATTCAAAACATCCCTCACATTCACTGACGCTTATATTCTAGACATATATATTAATAATTGTTGAGGATGTATGCAATAATCGTCTGTTTGTCTGACGAGTGAATGGCGATTATTCAAGACAAAAAAAACGGACGGATAACGGTTCGTTAACGAAACGATTCGTTACGTAACAGAATTTTGATGGTTCGTTTATAAAACTGGCCCACAATTAGACAATGAGTGGTTTTGAGGTTGCTGTGAACAATTGTGAATGAACATGTTCCAATCGCACAACATAAGCTGCACTCTGAAATCTGCACGTTTTGCCTAAAATGAAGACAGTGGATTTTTCTTTTTTTTTTCTTCTGCAACCATTCTAATGGTGAGCGTTCTGAAATTTGCAGAGCCTTTTTAATCCAGGACTTCACTGTCGATACAACAATTTTCAGCTCGATAATAGCTATGGAGCAATGAAAAATAAATGTTACTTTTGTTTTTCTCAGTAGCCCTTAAATCTTTTACCTATACAGTAATAATCGTAATTGGTGTTTTTACAATGTACTAAATATGTATCCACAAACAAGTACATAATAAGAAACGTAGTGTAAATGACGCAGACGGGTATTGCTTGGTTTACAATGAAAATCATCACGACTTATCATTGATTAACATCAAACACGTAACATTAATAGTTGCTACCAAAGTAAGGCCGAAAGGACGTGTTGATATTACACCTTTTCCATGATAATTGCAGACTGCCCCAGTAGAAGGGACTATATAACACATTGAAAGGACCAGTTTTATAAACGAACTACCAAATTTCTGTTACGGACCGTTATCCGTTCGTTTTTCATCTTGAATAATTGGCATTCGCTCGTCATCACTTTCACTGCTCGATAAGGAATCCATTTCGAAATTCCAAATTATATATTGTATTTTTTATTAAAATAGTGCACGGTTTCAAATAAGCGATTATCGGACAACAACTGACAGCTGTCAAACGACCAACGTTTATAAAACGGCGAAATCGGGCGGTAGACCAAATATTAGTTAAAAATGGTATCAAATGTTACGAACGGATGGTTATAAAACCGGCCGTAAATAAAAGATTGTTTTTTTGGTGCAATAATCATATTTATAGCATTACGCAGGTACTGGACAATTTATCGTTTATTTTGGCAACACTTCTATGGTTAAGATTGTTACCCAAAGGGTGGACCCTCAAAAGGTCGAACTGTCATCTCTGGCTATTGAAGGGAAAAAAGTATATCCGATACAGACAGCTGGAAGGAGAGTGTGCGCAACTGCGAAAATGTGTGAATCCATTTTTTACCTCTACTGAACAAAATTGATTTTTCATGTAGTTCCTTCTTCCGGGAGGTCTTCAATTATTGACTTAATAAGCTAAAAAAAACCCACTGAAAATAACAATATTCTTGGCAGGATAAATATTAAAATATTCATCGAAACACAAAATGAGCTGTGGTAGATACTTTCAGTATTGCCCTGATGAACAACAACCATTCAGAATCGAAACGTTGCTTGAAATGGGTTTGGCCGTGATTAGTAGCTAGATTTGCAATCTCCTTCCCTTCTCCAAAACATATTCCATATTGGGAATGCCATAATCTACTGGTTAATTAATTACAAAAAAGACGCTCATTTAAGCCTCGATTTTAACGCTGCTAATTGACGTAGCGTTGACGTTGCTTCATTCGCTGCGAGTAACTCAATTAACAGCATTTAAACATTCGCGCAATTCGACTAGAACATGTTCAATTCTGATAAATGCGCGATTTTGGCGTTCACATGCTTTAGTTACCGGTCTCAAGACCTCTTTGCCGCTACGCGGTGCTACTATCAAGTCGTCTAAAATCTCAAATCGCTAGTGGTTTAATGTTTTGGTTTGTATCACGATTTATTAAAACAATTTTTATTTTTTGCCAATTAATTTTTTTTTCTCAAAGGTCAAATTTGAGGTCACAAAATAAAAAAAGTTAACAAATTGTATTAATAAATCATTATAATGGAATTCCACCACAAATTTCCAGCATAAAAAAAAACAGAAAGAAGGTTTGTATCATGTATTTATCGACATGTAAGACATTTCACTCGCTACTATCTTCGCTGTTTCGGTAGATTCGTATGATCGCCTACCAGCCGCTACAATTAGCGGCGATCGTTCTCCACGGCAACATAGCAGCGCTGGAATCGGTCCGTGTAACTGCGGCTTTAGGGACTTGGGTTACAGTTGACCCAAACAACACACACTTAGGAGTGTGTGTACTGATGCATATATATTCAACATCCTTTTGTCATGTTTTATTTATTTTTATTATGAGACACACGAACAGGAGTATACACGAGGGAGATCCCATGCACTATTTTATGCTCCGAAAGCGAGAACTTTTGTTTACCAGAACACGCCAATCAGCAGAGCGACTCAACTGCTCAATGATGCTGCATTGACCGTTGACATTTTCAATGTCACTTACAGACAAAAAAATGCCACGAAATATTTATAAAACGTGACTTTTTATACTTCACCTATCTACCTTTCACTTCTTGCATGTTTCATACAGATTATCATCTTCAGTGTTTGATGAAATCATTAATGTACAAATGCTTACATACTTGTACTATTTGTTATTCCTAATACTTGTCTGTCTATCTATGTAAATTACAGACCTTAACTTAATCTTTAATATGATGAGAGTATTTAACGTTCGGCAGATTTACGCTAAAACAATCCTCACTCATATTTATTCAAACAAAAGTAAATACTACGAAAAAAGACTAAACACTCGTATTACTAGAAATGCCAACAAAGATTTACTCCAAATTCCTGTAATTCATACTACTTTTGGGCAACGGAATTTTAGGTACCTTGCTATAAGAATTTACAACATTCTTCCGGTTAGCATAAAAAAATCTGATTCACAAAAAATATTCAAACACAATGTAAAAAATTGGATTAAAAGTAATGATAGGGCATTTACCGGTGCACTCACACACATTCTAAATTATTGATTCAACGATTTATGAAGCATATCTTAATATAAGTATATATTCATAGGTATTTTAAAACTATAAAATAATTTTCAAAATTACTGCCTCAACACAGGCTAGCCTAGCGAGGCGGGTTATGTGAAACTTCAATTATAACTGTTATTATATTATTTTCTATTTTACTTTATAAACCACTGTACACTTACATTATTATATTATACATGTCTTTTAGTTATAGTTAAATTTAATTACAATAAAGATATTACTATTATTATTACAATAATTATTTTTAACTATTTCTTATTTATTGTAATGCAATCTCTGTAATATATAAGCATACAAATGTTTTATGGAAACTGAAAAAAAAACGGATAAATTTTTAAAATTGGTGACCCTGCTGAACATTTCGGTTTATTATTTCGTATAGAGTATTTATAAACAGGTTTGCTTGGGATAGGCAACAAAATTATCCTTGAACGAACGTTCCTAGAAACAAAACATTTGCCTTTACTTGTGCAGTACAGGGTCACCCAGAAGTCAGTAGCGTATATTCATATAACATTTTATGTGTCAGTTTAATGCTAACTGATTGATGTATAATGTTTAACTAAGACGCCTTATATGGTTAAGGTTCAATGGAATGCGTTTTTAATGAATTTATTCGAAAATTCATTTGATTTAAAAAATATACACAATTCGCATAAGAACATACATAGAAAATATGATGAAGAATATATTTCGATATAACTAACTAACCATCGCGTCGTTTCTCCGTGGGGTAGGCAGAGAGGACAGACCGCCAAACAACTCGATCCTGGCATACACTTATTGCTTCATTCACATTCATTTATCATCTCATACGATCTCTTCTCCGATTTCAGATATGGCCCGACGTATTACGAAGGTCTAGTGCCTGTTCTATTATTCGTTTTACAAGTATTCCAATTCAGATTCAACAGCTATTTTCTGGCAATACTTAATAGATGCGAGGCAGGAAAAATGTAAACAATAATTTCAGGACTGAGTCATTCCAAAATTCTCTTTTACCTAGACTTCACGCAGAAGGTAACACATATTCAGACATAGTAGATATGTTCAACTGTTCGGAATACAAACACAAACATACGATTATTACATACATTCTCAACAATTATTAATATATGTGTAGATATATAGACACATATATTAATAATTGTTGAGGATGTATGCAATAATCGTCTGTTTGTATTTGTATTTCGAACAGTTAAACATATCTACTATACGTGAAACGTATCATAATATATTTTGAATATTCGCCTCTGTAGCTAATTACTTGGAATGGTATTTACACTATGTTATTCCTATTTGTTTTATCTATGTACCTACTGTGATGTGTTTTTCACCTGTGTGACTATTATAATTAACGAAATATGTAAAAGCCCATAATATAATAAACAAATAAATAAATAAATGAAAAGGCCGTTTCTGATCTGATTTTCTTATGTAGAATAATTAACAAAGTTATTGACAGCCTTGTTGGTCTAACTACTACAAACTTTCGTAATGATTTCGAATATTAATCAAAATGTCACATTTTCACAATCAATTACGCAATCAACAATGACTGTCACACACCAGTTAAACGAATACCCACATTAATAATTTGTGCAATTAATGTTGCAATAACATTAACATATTTCATTACTTTGGCCACTGAACAGAAATTACATAGAATTGTAATGAAAGACTGATATCGCCAATTTATATAAGATTTTATGGCTCAAGACGGGCCATGGAAGATGAAAGGACACGCCAGACTAAAGATAAGGACAGACTGGGCCTTAACTTAACTTAGACTGGGACAAACCTTAAATATTCAAATGTCTGTGGAAAAAGGCGGGATTATTAAATATGAAATTTTAATTTTCCTGATTTGAAATATTAAATGAAATAAATTATTTGCAAAGCAATGTCATCTCAAGTGAAAGCGTCCAACAGTTTATTTTATTTTTTTATTTTATTCATTTGGTTTCAACACATTTTTTTCTGTTTGTATGACAACAAATTAATAACAACTTACAAGGCAATTCATATTCCCAAAGCGTATTTTAATCCAGGTTTTTTTTTATTTATTTCGAATTTGAAAATCGGGATATTTGCATTGAGGGAGGCTTAGGCTGTGGTTTTATCTGTTTGTCTGTTGGACACTCTCAATTGAATTTGTTGAGTAGTTCAGGACAGTCTATCACAGAGGTGGCTAATTTTTGTAAAAACAGTACGTCTGCGGAATGTCCAGTGAAAAAATTTCCTCATGACTCGAATGGGGATGATTACCCCGAAAATCTTATAATGTAAGTATCTCTATATATATATAACGGTTGGTCGTTTAGCACCACTTTGAACGTTCGCAGTTGTTTTCTGTCATGCGATACATTAAAAAAAATACTAGTGAAAGTATTGCCTTTAACTATAAATTTTATCATGCTTATAATTTTCAACAAAATCATTTTCACTGGCCTGTCATTGGCCATTGCCACTGTCATTGGCCTAGGAGTTGAAATATCTCATGTAAATTGGCAACATCAGTTTTATTTCAAATCAGTATTATTAACACTTCTAATTATTATCCGTTCAGTCGATGCAGAATTGTGCTTTTAAAATAAACTTTTACGGAAAAAAAAGACAAATTGAATATAAGTAAATAAAATAATACATACATTCATTCAAATAAATGTAATAATCTGTTGCATATGTGACTCGAGTTCAAGGGGTCGTAAGTCCTAATCATTTTACAAACACTCTATACTTCTTGGTGAAAGCTCTGATATTCGCACCTGCTTCTGAGTCACCCTGTAGTTATTTGTTTCCCTGTTGCATTGCATGGTAAGTTGATTCAAATCGTGATTTTAAAACATCGAGTCTATGGCGCATAATGCTCTATGATAATATTACAAGTACATATTATCTGAATGAACCCTTTACGGTCTATAGTTCAGGGATAGCCAACCTAATTTTAAAATAAAATATTTATTTATTTATTTAAGGACTAACGTCCAGTTTACTTGGGCTTACATAAAAAAATGAAGGTTTTGACTTGAGTTGACCAGTCTATACATTCTGGACAGCGGTGAATAGTATCCAAAATTAGTTAAATGTTGATTGGGGAAGAGAAATCTTATTTTTCTTAGTATGGTGGAGGAGAGTTGTTAGAGGTCATAGTGGGATTCTGGGGGTATTAAGCCTGTCGACGGCATCGGGAGTCACTTGGTTCAGCACAAATGTGCCATGGGGAAACTGATGGAGGAGACATTATTCTACGATGTATTATCTTGTTTAAATATGTCCACATTCACACAGGTTGAAATCCTTTAGGTTCCGTTTATACATGTCATACGCACAATGGCTGTGACTGATGAAGTATGAGGTCCACGTCTTCCTTGGGAGAGAGAACCCTGGCAATTTAATATTAGAGTCTACAACAAGGTGCTTGTTTTTTACGTCCGAGGTCTGCTACTGAGTTTGCCACGACACTTCAAGGGAGTGTCGTGATAGACGCAGTCTTTTGCCTACAGTTTAAAAAGGCTTCCTGGATGTCAGGAGACTGGCCGGGAGGTTTGCAAAGTCACTTTAAAGATGGCTTCAATCATATGAATAAGAACTAGTTATTTATCGTTATTCTTATCAAATTCGTCCCGGATTGCGAACTTGTATTCATCTCTTACAGCATGCGATGAAATCATTTCTATCTCTATCACACAGCTCAGTTGTTGTATAAACGACCCGTCTTTAGGTGGTAAATGTCAACTTTGTGGCGCGCGTTTTAGGTGCTCACCAGTGCTGAAGGGAAAAATGATGCTGATTCTTTGGAACACCTTTCATTGAAATGCAGGTAGAACAAATACTGCATTCCCACCTGACGTATGTGCTTCAAGTACTGTAATCCATTCGTTAATATAGAGGAGTCTATCAAATGAACAGCCCGTTTCTGCAGAGTCAGGTGTTTTTTATAAAGATATTTTAAGGTATAAAATAAGAAATGGGACACTTGTGATTTATACAGGGTCAGCAGTTATGAAATATAAAAGTATTCGCGGGCCCTGTACAGTACGCCAAGCTTCCGAGAGGCTAGCTTGACTCTAGCTTCGATAAAGTCTCCGTGCAAGAGCTGATCACTTATGGCTAGACCAAGAATATCATTGAAAGGCTTCTTGGGAAATTTTCTCCCATTGAAGGAGACGAATATCATTTCGATGCTTTTTGACGTTTAAATCAAACAGGTTATTCTTACCCCAAGAAGAAACTCTCTCGAAATAATCGTCCATTCTCCACTTCAAAACCCTCCGACCGTAAAGAGTTTCCGTGCCCTTTGGGGGCTACGATAGTTTAATCAATTTAGCACTGATGGCTCTAGTCGTAATAGTTCATAGAGCTGCCTCTAGAGATCTCTAATATCGGCACACTCACTCTTGAGATGACAAAGAGTTACCCGCCTGCAGAGCGCCCATAGAGATTTTGATATTACTACTATTAGACACAGGACATTTGTCCCAAGGCTGTCCTTTCTTGTTTCCAATTTGTAAAGAGATTAATCGTCAGAATTAAATACAAAGTGTATGCTGTGCGAACCTGAGTTTTATTCACATGACAGTGGATCGTAAAAGAAAGACACCTTTGAAGAAATTGGTTGGCTATCCCTGGCTTAGAGCCTAGACAAACGTTTACAGAATATAAATGGCAGTTCATGAATGGATTTATATTAAATGCAGTTTATTGTTTACTTACTCTTTTAGTCACCGGTTTCTCAACAAAAAATATAGGGTTATGCAAGATTCATATGAGAATGCTGTCCATTGATAATGAACGGACTTCTTGCATCAATCTCCAATGCTATTTCCTAGAAGAGTAGACACTGGAAAAAGAAGGAAATTAAAAACCAGAATCCTTTGTTCTCAGGTTCCCAGTGTAAAGTTCATGACTAGAATGTCCAAGGATATGAAATATGCTATCACAACGCAATCAGCGATAGCTCGATACCTTTTTTGGTGTTGGGTATCGATAAATAATTTCCTCTGTTAACCATGGAGGTATAAAAATGGAAAAAAAACACCATCTTTCGAAATATGGGCAAATACATGCGGCCAATTGGCATCATAGAGATTATTATTATTATTATTATTTTTATATTTTTTATTGACGGACCATTGTATGATTACACAAAATACAAGTACTACGAAAAGGAGAGCTCGTACACAGCACATAAATGAAGCAATGACAAATATAGGATAAAAATGTACATTTGATAGAACATTCAAGTCAAACGATTAATTGTTTTAGTTTTTAATTCGTAGAATTCCAATTATAATTTTTATTTTAATTTAATGTTAATAAAATTTAATAATATTATTATTAAGTTCAGCAAGTATTTTAGTTTTTATTAGTGTGACAGCGGTTTCGACGTTCCAGGCCATTTTCAAACTGTGGTTAGGCCACATCGCGACGACTTACTTGATTATTATATGATTCTATTTACTACCAACCAATTCTAATTTGGACGGTGTTTAAAACGATTTATTACCGGAAAAAACCGATTGAGTTATAAAATAATTACAAGTCTTTATTCTGTGAGGCACTTACATTTATATTGTGTTTTCCCCGCATAATATTCGTAAAACCTGACAAAAATCATTTAGATTGGTACGAAAAATTATTTATTTAATATCCTGTAATGTATTTTGTGTAATTGAACAATGATCCGTCAATAAAAAAATATATCAAAATAAAAAAAATATTGCCACTTCGTTTGTACGAAATGAAATGATGACGAAGTTTTTTCTTTGCTTTTCATTTTTAAGTAAAGAATGAATTTAATGCTTTTGGAAAACGAAACATGCCCACATCGCATTTCTAGTGATTTTCTTTATTCTGTGGTCAACAGTCTACAAAATATGTAAAACCCCAGTTAGACAAGTCTTCCAGCTGGTCCGAAGAGATAAATAATTGAACATGAATTGAAAACGCAGAGTACAATGGAACAACGCAGTTTTATAAAATAGGTACTGACGTAATTTTATTTAAATAACTACTAATTACGAATTCGAAGCGGTAACATTTCAATATTCCCCCGCAAAAACTGTCGACTAGAAAAACTTGAACTGATTTAATTTTTTGTTTTTTTGTCGTAGTTGTTTTTATTTGACCACACTGTATTATTTTGTTTCTGGACGTGTTTATTTTCCCAGTAATGAACATGTATTAGGTTTTAAGTGACCATTGTGTCCAATTATCGGCCAGGGAAAACCCACCGTTCTTCACAGAAGGAACGCTGGAATCCATTTTAACAATAAATTAGCATATACACGGCGCTTGGTAAACGGCACGATAAACTTAAAACTAGAACATTTCGAATATCCTTGCGATCAGACGCATTCAATGTTAAAACCCTAAAAAAACTTTTTGTAATTTATGTGAAAATATTTTTATTATTTTTTATTGCTAATAATAAGGAACTACAGTCAACTAAAAAAAATCAGTAATCACGCTCTAACTTAAATGCCAATTTTTTTTTTCTATGGCGACTTTTCACAATTTTTCAAAGCTCGCCAAAACGCTCCAAATCCATGGTCGGTCAGTTATGAAGTTAAAATGTCAAAACAAGGATGAGCTTTAACGTATATAATTCGATATTCTGTTCATAGTAAACCATAATTAAAAATCATTTATAAAATTTTGTACGTTTTTAGAAAGTATAATAATAGTATTGAGCATTAATATTATCATGATATCCGTATTGACAATTGGTTTGCCCATGAATATTCTTGTTTTTTTCATTAATAATCGTTTTTTTATTGCTAATAATATTGATTAAATACAAAGCTAAAACTTACCCTTTAATTAAGTTGAAATTTCGCAAAAACTAAAAAAAATGTATATTCGAGATACGAAACAAAGTCGTCAAATAAATTTTTCATACAAATCCATAGCCAGAATACGCGCGGCCGACCCCTGTGACGTCAGATGTTATAACTAGCTGATTTGTACCCTGCCCTGCTCGGAATTTTTTTTTATAATAAACTTATGAAGTTGTGCATTCTTTCTTGTCATTTCGGTGAATTTAATTAAATAATTTTCTATAAACAAAGAAATAAAGAAACATTAATTTAACAATTTTATTTCATTCCAAACCTTTTAAAAAATATATATGTATTAAATAATAAAGTTCTTAAGTAGGTACCTACTTGTGTTTTCCATTTTGAAAATGTTCTACCCAAACAAACCTTCTTCGTTTGAATATGTAATCTGTGGCTAACCAGAGTGGAATATTTATGGGCCAACCTCAATAATACATGGCGTGTTAAATGTTTTTCTATACTAATTTTAAAACGTTATAGCAACAGTTTTACATATTGGATTTCATTCAAACTACTCTTTAAACCTTCCCGGCACTAATAAGAACAAATTGTGCTATTGTTAGCGAAATCGGTTAGATAATTTTTGAGAAATTTTTGAGAAAAGACAGACAGACGGACAGACAAACATTATTTTTTTATCATCAGATATTATAACTTATATATTTCTTTAGTACTTAACGTAGCTCTAATTTTTCACGAAAAGTATTGACTTCGTCTCTCTAATGGTAAATTTGTTCGTGCATTTTACCACTCACCTGTTCAATTGTTAATTATTTTATCTCATTAAATTACTGTGTTCGGTTTGGCATTGAATTGCAGGAAATGAAAGATATCATACTTTTATAACCTGCAGCGATGATACGCAGTGGCAGACCACAAGCCACTTTAACCAGAGACCACTGGGGCGGAATGCATTAAGAAATAACCCAGCGCTTGGAGTTGAGCGTACACAGGAAATGGGGCGTAATAATATATCAAGTGTTGGGTTTTCCTTCAGTAAAATCACAAGTGTGTTGTTAAAAATTAATAGATCGCGAAATTATTCGTTTAGCAGGATCAATGACTAGTTGGAGGTTCTTAATTTTTTGCAAAATAAGCATGGTAAAAAAATTAGAGAACTCAAATCATAAATATTTATGTTTTTCGATTAATTTGTGAAACTTCACACGCTTGGAGCGAACTACCATTGTCGTTTCTCTGTCTTCAAGATCTGCATCAACCCTTCCTTGCCGGCGCTGTCAACTGATTTGACATGATTTGGGTGCTCCTCAGCATTACATTTATGTATTTAAAATACATTATATATAACGACCGGTCAGTGGTTTAGTTGGTAACGCGTCTGTGTCCCACCCAAGCGTCGTGATTTTAATTCCTCGGTTGGCTAAGTACTCCATCATGACACAAGCAACATCTTCCGCTTACTGTGATGGTAGTAGAGAATTTTAAAATATTGTCAGGTTATTCGTAACCCGGCAATGTTTGTCTTACTTTAAAAAAAAGATTAAAACATATATTGCCTCCCATCTGGTATTATCTAGTAATAAATACAGTGTCTCTGGGTGGGCGTGTTTATTTTGTATACAAATCTACAGTTTTATTCTGAGCTTGAAGAAATTTTGTAAGCTTATCGTTCAAAATAAAAGGAAAATTACTGGGTAGGGGAAGGAATAGGAAATGTTACTGATAAACATTCCCTATTCCCTAAACA